>JAPKLW010001818.1:48277-101419 GCA_026898455.1 Plectranthus barbatus | reverse complement strand
GATTGAATTTCTTTAATTATTATTTACTTATAATATGTATGAGAATTTGTTGGGAAATCTGGCTAAGTTTCCCTTCTCCAGTTGATAGCTTAGATCTTAGATTTGGTGTTTAAGTGTTTTGGTGGATCAAATCCTAAGTCCAACCAGCGTCAGTTTGTCTCTAGAATAGCTCTAGTCTCAAATGTAAAGTCCTGTTTAGGTCTTTTGAGTTGTAAGTCGTAGCTGATCAAGACTCATGCTGGCTACTGTTCACCAGCATGAGATGTGCTTACCAGTTGAGAGAAGTCTCACCAGCAAGCGGCTGACAAAGACTCGTGCTGACACTGTTCATCAGCATGGAGTAGAGCTAATGACTGGCTACTGTTCACCAGTGGGAAGATTTCATCAGCAGGAGGCTGACAGATCTACCAGCAGAATATGTGTTCTGGTTGACACTATTCACCAGCGGTGAAGCCACCAGTCACGGGAGAATTCAAGAGATAACATCAGACGAATTGGTAGACCTTGATTGTGCTAAGGCAAGTCACCAGCAGAGACTGCCAGCACAAGATCACCAGAATGATCTACCAGTTGGAGGTTATCAGCAGAATTGAAGATTCGCTCTCCCGAAGACTTAGAGACAAAAAGAAGATTCGTCGAGGAATTAACTGACAGAGTATGACTTTAAGGAGGATACCTTAAAGTCTATCAGTTCAAGACTACCAGTTCCGATTCCTCGTACTGACGAATAGAGTCGTTCTGACACAAAGAGATCTGTGTCAGATAAAGCGATCAAAGGTATGGCGCTTTCCGGAAATTCCTACCTGCCGCCTGCAGAAGGACATGCGAGGACAGAGACTTTTCCGGATGTGTCCAAACGGCTAGTAAATTTGAATGGGATCCCTCGTCTATAAATACCTGGGATCCATCAACATTCAATACTCTTAACACTCTTGACCTACCGAAAGCTCAAACGCATTCATATCAGCGAATAAGAAATCTTTCGAGGCTTTTCTTAAAGCTACTCCGTGTGTCAATCATTTGAACACGAGACTCCAAGCTTCTAGCTTGTGAGTTATTGATCTCATTTGGTGTTCTTTCTCATTCCGAGGAAGAACATAGCAGCTCTTGAGCCAGCCAGCTCCAGAGTTATTACGGGCAGTTTTGCCGCCAGCAAGAGTCAAGTTCTTGGGAGAACTCAACACCCAATCAGTCGGAGGTGGAGGTTGAAGTGACGTGCTCGCACTCCATCCATCTGACGAGAGTTGAAGAAGGACAAGGACCGGGAGCGGTTGATCCAGTGGACTGGTAGACGAGGCATCTACCAGCTGGAAATAGATCGTAGGAAATCTTGTACCGGATTACTCTTTTTAGTGAACTTCCAGTGCTTCGACTGGAGAGTGGACGTAGATCAGTTGATCGAACCACTATAAAATATCCTTGTTATTTACTGCTTTCAGCATTTACTTACTGATTTAAAACCCAGCACCCAAGTGCTGGAGTATAACTGAAACCAGTTTATAACTGTGCAAACTCGACCCTAAAATTTTCTAAGTCCTGAGTCATCAGCTGACCAGCCAGTTGCCAGTCAGCTGAATACTCAGTTGCCAGTTGACTTACCAGCTGACAAGGTCCCAGTCAGCTGTGTAACCAGCAGAGTGCGAGAAACGAACTTACGTATTTTCCGCTGCCAAAGTATACCCTGATATCCGGGACCAACAGAATTATAATCCATTTTCAAGAAAAAAATATACGTATCATACTGAATTTAAAAATAATTCGTAATTATACGGTATAATCTTTAAAATACATATATTTTGTATATGCATAATGCAAGTAGATTAACTTTTCCTTAATTATTATTTCTTTATAGTTTTAATGCTTAATATAATTAATCAATTGAAAATAACCAACAAAAAATATCATTTAGAGAGAAACTAAGTTTACACAATATTAAAAAAAAGGGACGAATCTAGATGAAAATTTAATAGTATGTAGCACGTTATATGTTGTTTATTTGAATCTATCGAATTTATGTTACTTGACTGGTTAATCATATCACATATATTAAATCCCCACACATCGTGTGGGGGTGCAATACTAGTATTAGTGGATAAGTATTACATTTCATGTTACATCATCATAACTCAAAATCAATTAGTAACTTAGTTTACGGAATTTAACCCCTTACAAAAAATTTTATGAAACTGTCTCATTATTCTTAGCTTGTGGGATGATCGCTTAGCGAATCCTTTGCTAAGCATGTTTAGCGACGAAATTCTTTATTCTTAGTAATTTATAATTCGGTCGTTAATTTTCAATTTTTGTATAGTGCTCTTGTGATTCTTAATTTGTGAGATGATTTTTATAATTAAAGTATTTATTCAATATAAATGATAAATCTTCTTAATTTAAATATTGTGATTTACATTATATAAGCAATCAATTTTTGCTCTGTTCTATAGTCTGGTACAAATTAATTGGTTGATATATCCAGTTTTAGAAAAGTGACTTGATCGATCAAACGAACTATATATAATAATTATATTATGATTAATTCAATAGTATTAAATGTAGGTCCTAAAAATCAGTATAATAATACATTGCACAGTAGAATTGATTTAATGATAAACTTGCATTTATTTAAATTGAGTGTCAGTCTCAGTTTGGTTTATTTAAAGTTCATTTTAGGTCTTAAGTCTAGACAGTCGTTAAGCCAGTTTTAGTCTATACTTCAATACTTGAGTGTTGATGTTTAAAGTACGTAAGCTGAAACAATAAACGACAAAAGGATTTATAGTGGTTCTGACACCAAAAGGTCTTAAGTCCATTCTTCAACCTGAGTCTGGAAATCCACTAAGTGATAGAAATACAAGGTGCTCTTATGATTTATCGCTAGTTGAAGAATGCCTCATCCTTCAGTCCACTAGCTCACTCGTCTGGTCCTCTACATGTTCTTCACTTCAAAACTTCTCGGAGTGTGGGCACACCATGAAACCTCTTCGTCGCCGGAATGGGGCCTTTATAGTTCTCCCCAGAACTTTCAGCTTGGCGGCTTGAATGCAGCCTACTCTACTTAGGATCTTCCCCCTTAAACTGAGAGATGTATTGCTCGGTTAAAATTTTCAAAGTAAAGCAGAACAAATATCATAAGTAAGAGCGAACGATGCTGATTACACTGGATTGTGTAAATTCAGCCAAAAATTTCTTTTACACTTTGTTGGACAAACAAGATTTGTCATCAACAAGTCAGTTTTTCCATTCAAATTTGATCATTTTATAAGTACATGGAAAACTAACCTACAAAATGTATACAACAAAAATGAAGAGCTAGGATAAAAGTGAGGCCAGCCAGAAAATTTGCAATAAGTTCAAGAAGAGCAATTCATTTTGATCCAGAGGAGGAGCCAACTAGTTTTGCTATGTCTCCCAGGGAGAAGATGAGGCTCGTAAGTTTAGCCATGTTAGCCTCGCGCTTTTGTTTGTCAGCCTCCTCACGCTCCTCTCTCCTTCTCATATCTCCAGCTTGGATCGTAAGGCGCTCTTCCTCGGCCTTTCTCATTTCTTCTTCTTCTTCTTCTTCTTTCCTTCTCTGCTCTTCCCCTTTTTTGACCATCCCCAAAAAGGTGGTCATAGTGGTGTTCACCGAATCCATCTTCGCTTCAATGACATTGGTCAGCTTCTCCTTGGCTACTTCCACTTGAGGTCGGACATGTTTTGCAACAAGGTTGTTAATGTGAGCTAGGAGTTGATCATTGTCTACTGGTGCTGCTCTAGATAGATGAAGGGTTTTCCCGTGAACCGAATCACCAAAACTAATTTGAACCGGATCAATTTATGGGTATTGTGCACAATTAAATACATAATAAACCCTAGCATGCTCCTAGGGTTGTACATGGTTTGGTCCAAACCGGCCAAACCGAAATGATTTGGCCGGTTTGACAAGTGTGAAAATCGGTCGGCCGGACCGTAAGTTTCAAACCGTATTAATTGGTTTGGTCCATGGTTTGAGTAGAGAAACCGGCCGTTTGGACCGGACCGGACCGTTTATATTAATAATAAATATTTAGATTATATTTTATACTAAAAATGTAAATATAATATATTTAGTATGGTGGTTCTATCTAGACTTTAATTTTTAAGAGGTATGAGTTCAAATCCTCTATGCAACATAGTATAATTTTTATTTTTCTCATACATTTTTATTTATTTTTTAAAATCTAAAATAAACCAAAACTATCAAATATTTCAATCTCATTTTAATTCTTTTTCTACATTTTATTATTTTCTGAAATCTAAAATAAACCTTAAACTATCCAATATTCCAATCTCAAAATTTTATTCAAATGTCTCTCTTTACCCTTATTGTCTTCTCTATTCTCTGGTCAAGCTTCATCGTTATCGTATCTTAATAATTTCATCTTACTATTATTTTTGAGAATGTGATATGAACTATTATTTTTTTGATGTCATTAATTGTTTGTTTTTATTAAGATTATCACGTACTTTGCCGATGAGAGCCACTATTATTTTTTTTAACTTCTCGAATAAATTATAGCTAAAAATATGAGATTGTTCTACGTTTTTTACTTTGACCGTTAACGTCATATTTCAAACCGTTAAACCGGCCGAACCAAACCGTTTTATTTGGTTTGGTTTGAAATATTAATTTGGCCGGTTTGGTTTGAAAATTTTTCAAACCGTATTATTTGGTTTGGTCCATACTTCAACCCTCAAACCGGCTAAACCGGACCGTGTACACCCCTACATGCTCCTATGAATTTAATTACCAGAGTTGTGGATTGAGGGATTACCGTTATTTTATCGAGTCTGATCCGATTTTTTGCGTTTGAATTTCCAACATTAATTCAACCACGCAATCCGATTTTATCTGCGAAAATAGAAATTAGAACCCTAATTTCTTAGATAAAAATCAAAAATCAAAAGGAAAGAAAGAAATCTGTTGTTCTCCAGATTAGATCTTCAGATCTATTTCCCGGTGCATTCAGATCTGCTACTGGTGAGGACTTCGTAGATCTGTGGTTTGAGCAGGACCATAATCGAAATTCGCCTCCCTTTATCCTTGAAAACGGCGCCCCTCTCTCTCTCTAGGTTTAGGGTTTTTCAACTGTCATACAACTTATGAGAGAGAGCTGTCTATTTATAGACCTAGGATTGTAAACCCTAGTGGGCTCCTGGGCTCAATTCAGCACACTTTCCTTGGGCCAGACCTGAGACCTAATGCAAATAATAAAGTGGGCCTATGAATTAATTAATTCCCATGTCCACAACCCATGACACAATTAATTAATTAATATTAATTCTTTTTCACCACAGAATTAATACTGACCTACCCCTTTATTACCACGTTATGAGAACGGGCTGCATTAATTGAGAATCCCCATATTTAAGGTTACCGGACATCCATTAATTAATTGGAGGCTCTGACAAACTCTAACTACAATTAATTAATATCTTTTTATTCCTGAGTAGTACCAATCAATCCTTATCACTTGTGCCTGAACTTAATCAACCTGCAGGACTTTGACACGATGAATGTTATTGAGCTCCTCAGGGAATGTCCCCATCCTATTACTCGGATATGGTTACCTAAACCCAGTCTCAGGCGGTACTACACGAATCGTTGTTACCCAAGATGTGGATATACGAGCACGTTACTTAGGCTCTCCACCATGGCAAGTCAAAGTAACAGTCAACCCGTGCAAACCCCTGAACCTTCATTAGGGTTTGGACTCAATCAATATAACAAGATCTTGTATTCGCTGATGTCAGACATATGAATACATATCACTGCGGTCCATCAATACGCCACCTCTGCGTACCAGCATGTCTTCCGACAATGCCGCAGCCATCCGGACAGACGTATCCTCATACGCTGTCTCGGCTGTGATCAGGTTTATGTCTCACTAGGTCAAGTGATCATACTGTCTTCTGCGATCTACAACACGCCGTATGATCGTCCCTATCAGTGAGACAAGAGGATACCATTGTTCATACATTTAAGATTGTTAACAGATAGGAGAAATAAACCGTCGTATACTCATTATAATAAATGCTTTCAGTATACAAAACCCATCAATAGAGTGATGTATGTGGAAGCTTGATCATCAACAACAACCACTAGCCAATCAATCTTGAGAGGCCCCTGTACTATGAGCACCGATGGGCTGGCTGGGACTATCCACCATCTCTTATCTTCTTCTTCTTGAGCTTGGCGAGCTCTGGCTGCTTCATCCTCCTCTGCTATGCGTTCTAGTTCCCGTAAGTGCAACACAATAATGACAGCCAGAAGAGGGGTAGTCCTTAGTCGTGGGAGCTCAACATTCAGATGAAGCTAAGAGAAATTATATATCAGCTCAGGACCAGTTCGTAAGCGCCTGAGCTGAAGGAATTGACCCTCAGTTTCATTCTCATTCTTCTTCAATTTTAGTGGGGGGAAGCCAGCAGAGCCAGACACCAGTCTGTGCGCCTTGATCTTCTTCAGTCTCCTCTTCACTTGTTTGACAATTCGTTATCTGGTTCTTTCTTTGATTCGACCTATGAACATGTCAACCCAATGCTCCTCTAATTTCTAGAATGTGAGGCCCAGTCTGGCCTTGAGTATGTCCCTTTCTTCATAGCTGAGGTTGTGGGAGCAGAAATTGAAGATTCTCTATCGTCAGAACTCTTGCAACAACATGTCTGAGTCCTGGAGATATCTGGCATAAGTTCATCTGATTTCTTTGTCCACCTGCTCCTCTGTTTGGTGATCATATTTTCCCAGTAGAGAATATCCTCACTATCTTTAGCATACTCTGGGAGAGGAGGGCACCAGTCTTCAATCCTCTTTGCTGAAAATCTTGGATAAGGAAGACCACAGAGTGGAACCATCCAGATTGAATGCTCAGAAGATAGCAACGAGTTTGATTTGTATCTGCAGTCCCGCGAATGCCCCTTCTTTATTCTGGCCATGTGCTCCTCCCCAGTTTCTGAGTCCTCAGGGTCATCCTCAGTCCGGACTTCTGTTATATCAGACCTGCTAGTTTTTCCTTGGGTTGAGGAACTGGCCTTTCGTTTGACTGGCGTGCTCGCCTCTTCCTGCACAGATAGATCAAGTTTTGTGGTATGAGTTTAGATGTGTCTGCAAGCACAACCACAAATTCCTTCTCTACTTTCACTAATTCTGCCAGTTTTACCGAGGTGGTCGCCTGAACAACTTCTCCAGCTTCAATATGAGCCAGGTCAGCATCCCATTGCACTGCTGCCTGCTCTTCTCCCTCATACTCCTCCGCTAAGTCCAGCACATCAACCTCCTGTTGAGTGAGCTCTGCTAACAGCCTATAGAAGGCTTCATCGTTCATGATATCAGTGGAAGCAGTTAGAGATGTCTGGACTGGTTCCTGGATGGTCAGCTTCTTGCTCCCTTGGACATCTCGAATGAAGGCTGCACTGGCTGGAGCTTCTATGGCATGGGGTTTTCCCCTTAATAGATCTGGCAATAATTTTTGCCATCTCTTTCTTCTTTGCTTCAGCATTTGCCTTTACCTTCTCAAAGACTTCATCGCGAGTAGCCAGATTGGCTTCCAAGGCTGCTTGCTCAGCCTTCTTCTGCACTCTAGCCTGTGCATTTTGTGCCTCAATCCTGGCCTTCTTCTTGTTCTTTTTTAGCTTGGCCTCGGCGTCTTGCTCGGTTGTTGTCTTCTTCCTATTCGTCATCTTGGTCAACTGTTCTTCTTTACTACCCGGAGCTGAAATAGTGACCTGGATAGCCTGATCGTGGAAGGCATCACCTCTTCTAGAATTGGGTCCTTTAGTCTTCTTCTTCTTCTTCTTTTGGACTTGCTTCTTTGCCTTCTTCAAGAATTATTTCTCATTGTCAGTTGGTAGAGCGGTAGGTAGAGATACCCCAGTCTCAGTTCTGGTGCCAGGAGCGATGCACTCCTCTAATTGTTGAAAGCAGGACTCCACCTCTGCTTTCTTGGCCAGTTCGGCCCTCTGCTCCTCGCTCAGTTGTTAGGAAACAACCGGCACCATGGCCCATCTGACATCTTCAGGAGCATCATCCTCGAAAACTTGCTCCTCTGAGTCCACATTCTTTTGACCGGTTAGGTACCTTGGCCTTTTGTAATTGACCGACTTTTGCTCGAACTTGGTGACTGGAATGTAATCAGTCCCAAGAAAAGCCTCGACCATGTCTATCTTTTCTACGGGCATTAGGGTTTCAAGCAGGTGGCTGATCTTTAGCCCGAAGATGACAACATGGGTGAAGGTGTGGTTAGTCTTCATCTTAATGCTGCAGTTGACATTCTCCAGAAGCCTGCCATATAAGACTTATATCCAGTTTCCCTTGATTCCATCATCAAGGGCCATCATCACTTAGTACTTCTTGAGGCTTAGCTCTTATCACACTGCAACATCCTGATAGTGATGTCGCACAACATCTTGTAGAATTCTTCAAGCTAGGAGTTGGGTGTCCAAGACTTCCACTCGACCTTCCATTCATCCTTCTCTATTTTTGCTAATGGTTTTTCATGGTCTTCCAATTATTCTCCCTATACATGGCCACATACGGGCCTTCATTCCTTAAGGAATAAATATTTGCCAACAGGGCAAGATCCACTTGGATCTTTTGCTTGAAGATGTAGGTGATGAAGTGCAATTCATCCTTGACAATCACCACACTGGTGTAGAACTTGACTACCATATATCCCAGTGAATGAAGGTTCATGCTTGGGAAAATTGGTAATGATCTCCGAAACTGGTGGCGGGTTAGATTATTTGGCAGCGTGGGATGATTCCGCCATTTAATATCAATGATTGAGAAAATGTAGAGAAGATTTGCAAAGAATGTTTGAGGAATGTGTTTGGTAGATTAAATGCTCAAAGGAATTCGAGAGATAATAAAAGTTCTCTCGATGAAGGGGAAACCCTATTTAAAGGATGGAGATGAGCAATACATGCCAGTTTGGCCGATCAATATTGGTTCAGGAGCGAGGTGATCAACGGTCGAGGATTTTCGTGACGGGTAAAATCATTTTGACCTATGACTAGAGTCGTGGGTATTGATATAGCTACGTCCTCGAGTCCTGGTGCTGCAGGCATGGCGTGTCCTCATTCAACCTTTTGACTGTCCTTTGACTGTCCTCCGACGCCTTTGAATTAAATTAAATGTATTGCATAAGCAATAATGGATTTAAAAAATCCCACCCATGCAGATACTTGAACTGGTCTGCAAGTCTCAACCTTAAGAGATTTCGGACTGAAAGAGCAAGTCTGGGAACACTTGAGCATCAATCTCATACTTATGTGACAGTGTGGACTTGTTTGTCAGTCTCATTTTTCAACAAAATTGAGAGCTTGCACTCTATTTTAATCAGCTACATCTCCAATCAGTTTTGTTGAGCATTGCGAAGTAAAACTGATATCACTTGAAATATCGTATCTCACTTGAACCACTTGTGGAATTTCTTGATACATGAGAAAAATTGAGAGTCGAGACTCAGTTTTATTCCGCATATTTGTCGAGATGAGACTTGTAAGCTTCAGACTGAATGAACTCAGAGCTTATAACGTCAGTCTGCATAACTTTCGAACTAATGTACTCGAGCATAAGCTGATAATCAGTCTGATTCTGAAATTCCAAGAAATCTAAAAACTAAGAGCTTGGATTTAGTTTAATTCTGCTTCTCCTAGAAATCCAAAGAATCTTCAAGGAAAAAGAAAGAATGAGAGCTTGGAATCATTCTTCACCCTCTGAGATCTCATCAAACTCCAAAAGTCCGAGTTTGATACACAATTCTTTTTACCTTGCTTCTGGGAGAGGCTTTGTGAAAATGTCTGCGAGCTGGTCTTCAGTCCGGATATATTCCATGCTCATGCCCTTCTTCTCGACATGATCACAAATAAAATGATGTCAAATGTTGATGTGCTTGGTTCTGGAATGATGAACTGGATTCTTCGTTATTCACATCACATCGCATTGTTGTTGTCGCAATAGATTGGAATACAACATGAGCTGACATCATAATTCAATAGTTGTTGTTTGATCCACAACACTTGAGCACAAGAACTGGAAGCAGTAACATATTCAGCTTCAGTCGTGGATGTGGCAACCGAGTGTTGTTTCTTGCTGAACCAACTAACCAGCTTGTGTCCAAGAAAATGACAAGTTCTACTCGTGCTCTTGCAATCAATACAAGATCCTCCAAAATCTGAGTTTGAGTACCCATTTAGTGTAAGTTCATCGCATATTGGATACCAAATTTCAAGTGACTCAGTGCACTTCAAGTATCTAACGATTATTTTAATAGCATCCATGTGTGATTTCTTCAAATTAGTTTAAAATCTCGTGCACACCCCAACAACGTATGAAATGTCAGGCAAACTTGCTGTCAAATAGAGAAGTGAACAACAATGCCTCTGCAAGTACGGGTGGGAATAGGCCAGGCGACCCGATAGGGGCCTTAGGCCTGGCCTGACCCGGCCTGATTGACAAAGGCTAGGCTTGGGCTTTTTAAAAAGCCTACATACATAAATAGACTCAGGCCTATGTTGCAAATTAGGCCTTTTAAGCCTAACAAGCCGATCTATTTAAATTATATATAGTATAAATTATTAATATTTTAATTATTTAACATTAAACATAATTTTATAATTAAAAAATAACAAATTAAATTGATTATTAATTTATTAAACAATTTGTTGGGCATTAAAAATTTATTAATAACTACACATATATATTAGATGGACCGACCTAGAGCATTATATGATATTAACCATAAATATATGTAAATTATTAAATATGCTAATTATAAACTTCAAAATAAAAATAATTTATTAATAAATCACTAAATTATTTAACATATCAATCAATTTTTATGGTCTAGACTCACTAAAAAATAAGAACTATTAACATTAAATAATAAGATAAAATTAATATTTAAAAGTAAAAATTAATATTTAAAAGTATATATTTATTTATAATATAAAAATAAAAAATATAAATAAAATTATTATATAGGCTGAAATATGCCTTAAGTAGGCAAAAAACTCAGCCTTCATAACTTAATAGGCCAGGCCTGGGCCTTTATAAAAGCCTATTTGGATTAATAGGCCAGGCTAAAGCCTATGAAATTTTAGGTAGGCCCAGGCCTACCGGGCCAAAGCCTGACCTATTCCCACCCCTATCTGCAAGCTGATGGATTTACTGATTCTCCATCTTCATCCAAGGTGACCTGGATACTTGTGCTCATAGGAATTCATCGAGACTTCGTCTTCTCTGGGAAAAACTTGTTGATCAAATCCCTAGTGTGCTTCTGGTTAATGAAGATTCCTTCGTTGGACTGACGAACTTGCAGTCCCAAGAAGTAGGTCATCTTGCCCATCATACTCATTTGGAAGTGACTTTGGATAAGCTGGGCAATTTTCTCACACAAACTTAAGTTCTTAGACCCAAATATGATGTCATCGACATATATGTTGACCAATAGGATGTCTTCAACATATTTGATAAGAAATAAGGTCCTTTTGATCTTCCATTTTCTGAATCCATTCTTCAGAAGAAACTGGGGTAGAGTATCGTACCAAGCTTGCGGTGCTTGCTTTAATCCATATAATGCCTTCCGCAACTTGTATACTTGTGTGCCTTCTTCAAAACCTGGAGGTTGCTCCACATAAACTTCCTCCTTCATTTCTCCATTCAGGAAGACACTCTTCACGTCCATCTGATAGACCGTGAAGCCGTGATATGCGACATAGACTAGGAACAACCTAATTGCTTCTAGTCTTGCTACTGGGGCAAAGGTCTCATCAAAGTTGATGTCTTCACACTGCGCATATCCTTTGGCAACTAGTTGGCTTTATTTCGAGCTATATTGCCAGCTTCATCTCGCTTGTTCTTGAAAACCCACTAAGTACCTATCACAGACTGATGTGATGGGTCTTATACATGATTGTGAGTGAATTCTACAAGCTGCTCTTGCATGGCGTTAATCCAATATGTTGATTGTGGTGTTTCTCCTATCTTCATCGATTAAGTCTGAGAGAAGTAGCACGTAAGAAGGGCACTCCCTTGTTTGGTTTGGACTGTATTGGTGACATCATCCAACACAACATCTTCTGGATGATTATGAAGCCATTTGGGTCGTTGAAGCTCTTCGATCTGGACTGGTTGAACAAATAACTCTGTGGAACAAACGCTTGCGACTGGCACGTCAGTTATGAAGAAATCCTCTGAAATGATTTTGTTCTCCAAAGCTGGATGATCTGTGCCTTGGTCGGCTTGAACTGATAGTTGAGTTGATGTTGATCCAAAAGTTTGGCCTCTGTTAGCTTGAACTCCTTTAGTCTGATCTCTTGCGTCTTCAGTCTCAACTTTGGCGTCTTTAGTCTGAGCCTTGCCGTCTTCAGTCTGGGCTTCTGGTCCTTCAGTCTAGATGTCTTGATCACAAGCGTCCGATTTCTGCCAACATGGTTCAAACTGTTTCCTTCAGCATCCGTTTCATCGCTCTACAAGCCGTTCTGCTGTGGTTATCTGGTAGTTGATCTCTCATGTCCAATGCCAGCTTCAGCGCAAAAATCCATCAGTGGGCTATTGCAAAACTCAGTCCCATTGTCTGAACGGACTCTCTTGACTGTTACTTCTCTCTGGTTTCGAACTCGCACGATCATTTTTGGAAGGAGAGTCTTCACTTTGTCCTTCATCTTGAGAAGTTTAATCCATGTGTACCTCGAGTAGTCATCCACGACTACTAGTGAGAACCACTTTCCTCTAATGGTTGGGGGAGTTAGTGGACCAAACAAATCCATGTGTAGTAACTCGAGCACTCGGCTAGTGCTGGGGCTGACTGACTTGTTCTTGAAGGATGTCTTGGTTTCCTTCCCTTGTTGACATGTTTAGCAGACTCCTTACTTCTTGAAAGCACCTCGGGGCAGGCCTTCTACCAGTTCGTGCTTGGCTTGATAGTTCATAGTCTTGAAGTCCAAGTGGCTCAGTCTCTTGTGCCACAACCAGTTCATCTCCATAGAACTGGTTGCCACAAAGCACGAGTTTGTCTACCCGTTTTGCCAGTCTACGATATATAATCCTCCTTTTTGGATTCCTCTTAGCTTGATATCTCCTAAAGTTTTGACTTTTATTTGGAACTCCAATTCTTCATAGGAGACGACACATCCACTTTCGCTTAGTTGACTTATGCTGAGAAGATTGTGCTTTAAGTTGGTGACGAGGGATACATTGATAATTCGGACTCCATTATGGTCTATGCACCCTTTTCCTATAACTCTGCCCCTAGAGTTATCAGCAAAAAAGATTGGACAAATCCTTCTTTCCGGTCATATGAGCCGAGCATCCACTGTCCAGGATCTACTCGCTCTTCTCTTGAAGCTGATTCACATGTCCCTGTTCCTGCAAATCACAAATTAAATTTTAGGTCCCCGAGTATTTGCGGATTCTATGGGATTAGTTATTTGGATTATCCCCTTAGGAATCCAAATCTTTGTGATTTTTACAGCGATTGGCTTCTTGTTGCCATCACTTGAAGCCTTTTCCTTTCTTTTAAAATAGTGCATGTTTTTTTATTAGGAAGGTGTGTCAGTGTGTGTAGTTCTCTTTGAAGTGCGCTTCCTTTGAGAACCTCAGAAACTGGGTTCCGGATACTTGTGATACCTTGGTGACTTCTTGTTTTAGAAGTTGTCCCCACCTTGGTTAGCCTTCACAACCTTTGAATTGAAAGTGTGTTTGGGCTCAAACTTTAAGTGTTGTTACTTGGTAGATTCCTCCTTTCAAGCTAAGCTTGAAATTTGGGTCCTCGGTAAGTAAGCTAATCGAGTTGTGTGTTTGACATCCTCGCAACATGGATTGGTTGGTTGGTCGAACTAGTTTATTGGATTGACTTCCTTGTAGAAGGAACATGCTGCTTGGTCAATCTCTGTGGTTGGGCTGGCTTTCTTCCAGTCTGAGTCTTTGCCAGTCTAGGGTTATGTTGTTTTACTAGCTTTCCTTTAGACCTGGACTTATCAGTCTCATTTTGGTCTGCCAGTTTGAGGTTGTTGGCTAACCAACATTTTGAGTTACCAGTCTGAGCTAGTACTTTGGACACTACACCTTCACGACTCGACCTGGACTGATTACTAAGTTTTTCTTTTACAAAACTTGTGGTTTTCTTAGTACCAATCTGTGCGGGGCTTTCGTTGCTCAAATCACGTTCAAAGCCTAGATCCGACTTATATGAGGGATCTCTCATGCATTGCATGACCTCCTCTAGACCTCTTGAGTCAATCTTAAAAAAGCAAAGTTTTTCGTCTTGCTCAAGGTTCGATTTTCAAAGACTCACACTCATTATGAACGTTTTCAAATTTTTTAAGTAAAATAGAGTGTGTTTCTTTGAGTTTTGCCAGCTCCTCACTGACATATCTAGACTTTTCAATCTCATTGGTCAAAACTGAAACTTGTGATTTCAGTAAGGTATTTTCACTGACTAATACATTTTTTAAAGCATAAAATTTTTTGAATTCTTTTGTTAAAATTTTAGAGTGACTTCTTTTGAGTCGGAGCAATGCGACTCAATTTTGTCAAGAATGCATGCATAGAATCAGAAACTGGTGGTAAAGGATTTACATGCTCACTTGATGCAGTGAGTGCTGTCTCAACTTCAGTTTCTACTTCTTCTTCATCGGTCTCTTCTCCGAATGTGACCATGAACTCGAGAAGGGCTTCTTCCTTAGAATCCTCATTAGATGAATAATAATAATCCGACAATACTGGACTGACCTGCTGGACGATCAGTCTGGAAGGGCTTCTTGGACCTCCACTTTGAGTCCCTCTTTACAAAATAAGCTGCATCCTCAGCCTGGGGGTCTGGTGAGCTGGCTGCTCTTACAACCTCATTCTTTTTCACCTTCTGGATATCCCACTCATGGGCTTGTAACTGGGCGAACAATTATTTGATGGTCATCTTGGACAAATCTTTGCCCTTTTGGGAGGTCGTTTTCACGAACCAGTCCTCCTTTGGCATCTTGGACTGAATTTTGGCACTAAGATTAGCGGTTGAGTAGACTCTGTCCAAGGCTTTAAGCTCACTGATGATGGTGTTGAATCACGCCTCTATCGACTTGATGGTTTCTCTAGGTAGCATATGGAATGACTCGTACTTGTCAACACATACTTGCAGCTTGTTTCTTTTCATTTGGTCCATCTCTTGCCACATGTTGTTGAGGTAGTCCCATACCTCTTTTGCACTGTTGAACTACATGACTTCCTCAACCAGGGTGTCTGGTAGGGAAGAAATGATGACTTCATGAGTGACGGAGTCAAGCTAGTTTAGCTCCTTGTCCTCAGAGGTCTACTCATTGTACGACTTTCTACGGTTTTGGGATTGTCATCTCCGAGCGGTGGAAGGATCTTCATGATCTTTATCGGTCTTCTCTCCAAAATTTTGACCATCTTTGGGTGGAAGCTCTTGAGCTGGATGGAAGATCTCTTATTCCATATTGCGTACTTCTCAGCATTGTACGAAGGTTGCTTAGGAATATTCATGCTGAATATTACCTGAGCTATGATAAGATAGAAAGTGCAATGAAAGATTGGATCTCGGTCCTAAGCAACTTCAAAACGACCAGCCTGGAAGGATTGACTGCTCTGATACCACTTGTAAGTCCCAAAAAGCAGAGTATAAATAATATGTTGCACATCGGAATTGATATAATGATAAACTTGTACTTATCCAAACTAAGTGTCAGTCTCAGTTTGGTTTATCTAAAGCTCAATTTGGGTCTTAAGTCCAAATAGTCTTTAAGTCACTTTCAGTCTATACTTTAATACTTGAGTGTTGAATTTTAATGTATATTAGCTGAAATAGAGAAAGAGATAAACGACAAAAGGATTTATAGTGGTTCGGACACCAAAATGTCCCACATCCACTATTTAGACTGAGTCTGAAAATCCACTAAGTGATAGAAATACAGGGTGCTCCCACGATCTATCGCCAGTTGAAGAATGCCTCGTCCTTCAGTCCACTAGCTCACTCGCTCGGTCATCTGCACGTTCTTCACTTCACAGCTTCTCGGAGTGTGGGCACACCACGGTAGACATGCTCATTTCTAATGGGAACCGGCTGCCACGGTTCAAAATTGGAACCGTGAGCTTTTTTTGTCGGGGCAGTTCTGGTTCAAAATTTTCCAGCTCGTGGAACCGCCGCTTCGGAACCGGCTGAATTGGCGGTTCCACATAATTTTTTTCTTTTTAAAAAAAACTAATACTCAGTCGTTCATGGGATTGGAACCATGGACTTTCAATGAATTTGCTGACACATTTTCACTAGACTAACACATGTTATTTGTCATGAAGTATAATTCAATATATCTATATTAATACAATATTATACTATATTTTTTAAAATTAATATTTTCTTATATAAAATTAAATGAGAAAGTCTTCAAATGAGATATATAATTGATGTATTTGATAAATTATTTTTTTATCTGAAATCAAATTAATTTTTATTTACTTAAAAACAAACTTTTATAAATATTTAGCATTCAATTAAGGTTCTTAAATTTAATATTATCAATATTTATAATTTCTCATAATATGGCACATTATGAATTTCAAATATTAATGAATGATGTTAAAAGCTATCATATATGTATTGATATATATAATCCATTTATAATATATCAATGTGACATTGCTGTATTTTTAAATATATTCATATATTAAAAGATGTAGTTGATTAGTATTTGATATTTCTACATTAGAAGTATGAATATACTATGCAATTAAAAAATTATCATATTTAACTATATTTAGTTAGTTCATCTTTTAATAGGAATATAGTTTACGTATCACAAAAAAATATTCTTACTCATTGATAACTACAGTAAAGCGGTTAAGCAAATAATTTTTACACCCTAAGGTGGTCGATCCCACAGGGACTGTGCAACGAAAAATCCAAAGTACTAGCCACGATTCTTAGAACTTAGAAGTTTGAGGATTTTAGAAAAGGGGTTTTGTTTTAGAAATTAAAGATGAAAATGCGAGAAATTAAAGGGTTTTGAAAATAATAAAGGGAAACACTGTAATACCCCACATGTAATTAAACGAATGTAAGGCTTGATTGATTTAATAAAGAGAATTATCCCCAGTTTTTACGTATTTATTCGTAATTTCGACTTAGGAAATTAATTGTATTATCTTTTTGGAAATTCATTGTGAGAAATGGAGGATTTATCATGGTTTAATTGATGAGATTGATGAGAAGGGTAAGATTATGGATTTTATGGATTAATGAGTTGGAACAATAGTAGATAAGGTGGATATAATTAGATTATATTAGTATAAGTACATATATACATGTATATACATTGTGAGATGGGGAGTCTCATAAGACAAATATATGGAAAAAAATCACACTCATTTGCATATCACCATACTTAGAGCTACAGAGAGAAAATGAGAGTTCTCCCAAAACTTCCATCCAACCCTTCCCCGTCAGACCACTTTCCCCGCGAGTTTCCGGCCGACTCCGGCCACCTCAGACCAAGTGGCCACCACCATCGAAAGGCTCTCACTCCCAGCTTTGATTTGAGCTAAGGTAGACTTCGTGAGGCGGAGTAGTGACGAAGTTATTGAAGAGAGAAGGTAGTGTGTTCATAACCTTTGAATTTCGGATTTAAGAAATTAGATCTTGTTATATGGCCATGGAATTGGAATTTGGTTGATTGTAATGTGTTCCCCATCTTGTGGAGACCTTTCAGACACCTTGAGAAGCGAGTTTGGTTGCCGGAATCAAGCGCTGCCGTCGTGAGAGGAGTTTTCCGGTGAGCCTTCTGCACCCTTCATTTTTGGTGATTAAATTCGTGTTTGAAGGTTGGAATCATGTTCTAGGGAGTCTAGGGAGTGTTTATATGTGATTGCATGTAAGATCGAATGAGTAGATCGGAAAATATGTCGAGTTTCAGGGTGGAATCCGGTGAGTTCGTCGAAGAAGACGACTCGTCCCGAACGGGACAGAATCATCCCGCTCGGGACGAGTCTCGAACGGGCAACAGACGAGAGCCAGGACTCCATCCCGTTCGGGATGGGTCAGTCCCGCTCGGGACAGCCCATAGTGGGGCAGATAATGGTTCGTCGTCCGTTCCGCTCGGGACGGACGAATTCCGTTCTAAATGGACTACGACCTTGAGGGTTAAAACATGAATTTGAGCTATTTTTCCTTTCGTTTCGGATTATTTTCATTCCTTAAGTTCAATATATGAAATAAGAAGCATGTTAAGCATGAGAATATGAATTGATATGAGATTGAATGTGGATTTTGAGACGTGAACGATGATGAATTGAATGAAAGGAGTTAAGGAGATTATGTTGAGATAGACTTGATTGTGAGTTGGTTTCGAACTCGGTTAATTTGTCTTGTCCTAGATCGTCTGTCCTAATTTAGTGATCCCTTATTATTGTAGGAGTTGAACGTTGAGGGAGTTAATCTCATACTAGCGGGAAAGCACCTATAACCAAAGCCAAACACCAGGTGGAATACTATTTCAATATAAAATCAAATGTGTGTTTTCCTTTCAAAATGTGTTAAAAATGCTTTGTTTTAAATTGAGATCGCTATGCTTGTTTTTGTGCTATTATATTTGTCCTCTGTTGAATGCTAACAACAGAGAGGTATTAATAAGACAAGAACCATGTACTATTAGTACATGCGCTACTCTTATTAACTGTAAAGGTTAGCAACCTTAAGTTTGCAAGATTTGGGTGAAATGGTAGTGACCTTAAACCCTGGAAGGAATTATAATGGGTGAAAATGTAGTGACCTTAAACCCTGAAAAGATTAAAAAATACACGGGTGAAATGGTAGTGACCTTAAACTCTGTGGGAAGTGATTGATTAATTTAAATACGATCGGATCTCGAAGTGAATTCCGAGATTAGTGCACTTAGATGATAGTGTGTTGAATGTTTAATCATTCCTAACTAGTCATCGTAACTTGGAAGTAGGCCAGCTTTCGGTTACAAAAGAATAACAGATATAATAACATGTTTAAATAGCGCACAAAAGAAAATGTTTTAGATAGCACGGTTCATTTCAACAAAACCTCGTGTTTATCTGTGTGATTTGCATAGCATAATCTCATATATAATGTATGTTTTCAGGCATGTTTCTCATTTGGTACATTAGTACTCAGCCCCTCGTATTATTTCTAAAATACGTAGGTTGAGCAGCAAGGATGGGCGAGCAGGGGTGTAAACCGACGAAGTGAAGAAATTGAACTCATAGATCTTGAGATATGCATCTTCATATGCATATCCCGCCATGTTACACACACGCTGCTACACACACTCTGTTCTATCCTTCCCAAATTCTGAATACTGTTTGAATACTTTTATTTTTGAAACTGACTCGAAGTACTTCTTTATGTTATTAAATTATCTTTCTTGTTAATTAAAGTCTTCCGCTTATTTATTTAAAGTGAGAAAATGTTAAACAAAACCTGAAACATCAATGTAACGCGACCCCAAATTGGGAAGGTCAGTTGGGGGCGTTACAAACACAGATCCTAGGGCAGATAATCTAATCATCAACATGCAATATCAATCAACTCAGCAATGGGAAAAACATAGATTTTGATAGATTAAATTCCTTGATCCGGCAATTTAAATCCTATGTAGGTTTCTTCTTGGTTGGACAGAAAATAAACATATTTAATTCTCTCTTCCTGTCAATATTTTTCATCTCTCGATCCATCAATTATTAACTATAAACCTAGATCTCAATTCACCTCTCGGTCCAACTTTTAATCTAGATTATAAAATTAAATCAGAGAATTAATCCATGCTTAGAGAGTTGATATCAATTAACATGCATCACAAAAGAAATCATAACCCTAGAACCTGTTAGGGTTCTAGCCACAAAACAAGACTAGAATTAAAGCAAACATATTATTAATGAACTTACAAATAAAGAGGAACCTTGAATGTCTTGTAAGAACTCCAAAGCTCAATTATTCTAAGTGCAATAATGCTGAAAAGATAGATTAATTTTGTGCATAATGAGGTTCTATTTATAGAGGAGTGAAAAAGACCTAACTAGGTATTGGGCTAAAATAGCAAAAATTGCCGAAACAGGCCAAAACTTGCTTTTCGGAAATCTGTGTCGATCGACAGGGTGCCTGTCGACCGACACAGGCAATAAGTCAAAATTCGGGATGTAGCTATGTCGTTTTCCCAGGTTTGTTCTCCCTGTCGATCGACAGGGAGAATTTCAATCGACAGGGATGCATGTGTGGAGCTCCTTCTGCACAGTCTCACGATTTTTGCCATAACTTGTGCTCCCGAACTCCGATTGACCCAATTCCAGTTGCGTTGGAAATATAACTCTAAGATCTTTCTATTTCCATACTCCATTAGGTCAGATTATGTAATACCCCAAGCTTAATTAAGCTTTTGTAAAGATCGATTGATTTTAATAAAGGGGAATTTCCTTTTAATGAGAAGCATTTGAATTTAGCTGATTGAGATTTGAGACTTTAATTATGTTAATGAGCTTGGTTATTTTATAATCTTGAAGGGATTACCAAGATTTATTGGAAGTATTATGGTGGAATTGGAATATTATGTATTGGGAATTGATTTTTGGATGTTTTGCATGTATTTTTTGGAATTATTATGTTGGAATTAATATGGGGTTATAGGATATATATATATACAAAAAGGAACTTATATAATTATATGTGTAATTATCGTGATGAAATTAGAGGATTATTAGACAAATATATTGTAAGATTTTATTCATTTCACACCACTATATATTATAAGCTAGAGAGAGAAAGTTCTCTTCTCCACTCAGAAAAAAAACCCTTCCCGTCAGACCACCTTGCCGGCGCGATTCCGGCCACCTCAGACCACCATACGGTAAACCACCACCACCATCGTGAAGCTCTCATCTCAAGCTTCGTTTTGAGTACTCGTGGGCTCCGAGAGGACAGGAAACGAGAGAGATATTGAGGTGAGAAGTTGAGGTGGGTTTGTGTTGTGATTTTTGAGATTTAAGGTTTGAATCTCATTTTTCCGGCTAGTAATCGGCGTTTTGACATTAGATTTGTATTCCTTGTAATGTAGTGAACGTTCGAACGACAAGAAAATAGGGTTTCGTCGCCAGAAATTGCCAACGCCGCCGTGTGTGGAGGAGCTCCGGTGAGCTTTCTTCTTACTCGATTTCTTCGTGAATTTCGGTGTTTAGATGCTATATTTGTGTTCTAGAGTATCTAGGGATCTCATTTATGTAATTGCATGTAAGATCGGTTGGAGAAATTGCGAGAAAAATCGAATTTCAGGGGGGAAATCCGGCGAGTTCGTCGAAGAAGACGACTCGTCCCGAACGGGACGGAAGCATCCACTCGAGACGAGTCTCAAATGAGCAAGGGGTGAGAGCAGGGGCTCCATCTCATTCAAGATGGCTTGATCCCGTTCGGAATGACCCTCGGCTAGACAAAAAAATGCTCGTCATCCATCCCGTTCGGGACGGACGAATTCCGTTCGGGATAGGCTTCGACCTTAAGGGTTAAAACGTGATTTTTAAGCTAATTTTCATTCCATATTGAGTCAATTTAATCCCTAAGTTTAATATATGAAATGAGAAACATGTTAAGCATGAGAATATGATTTTATAAGTGTTTGGTTTTGGATTACGAGTATGAACGATGTTGAATGCGATTGAAGGGAATTATGAGAATCATATTAGGATTGAAGTGATTATGAGTTGATTATCCGATTCTCATTGAATTCGCTATTCTCCTAGATCGTTTATCCTAATTAGTTGACCTTGATTATTGTAGGAGTTTGAAGTCGGAGGATAGTTAAGCTCGTACTAGCGGGAAAGCATCTATATACAAAGCCAAATATCAGGTGGGAAACTATTTCAGTAAAAACCAAAATGCGCGTTTTCATTTTCAAAATGTGTTATAAATGTTTTGCTTTAAAATGAGACTGCTATGCATGTTTTGTGCTATTATATCTGTCCTCTGTCGTTTTCCATCGACAAGAGAGAATAACTAATGAGTTTAGAACCAGGTTCTCATAACTGCGCTAGAACTCAATTAGTAGTATGGAGTAGCGACTCCATATGATTGGGAATTTGAAGATATAAGGTGGAAATTGTTTGTATTTGGATACGGTGATTGTGAATGATGTTATTAAACGATCGGGTCTCAAAATGGTTTGCTGAGACTAGTGCACTTAGATGACAGTAGGTTGAGTGTGTTTACATTCCTGACTGATCATCGTAACTTGGAAGTCGGCCAACTTCCAGTTACAACACTGAAACAGATATAATATCATGTAAATAGCACGCGCGTGAAAATAAAATGTTTTGGATAGCGTGGTTCTTTTCAACAAAACCCCACGTTTATCTGTTTGATAAAACCTGAAACATCAATGTAACGTGGCCCCAAATTGGGAAGGTCAGTTGGGGGCGTTACAGATTACACATGTGGAAGAATTCGTGACTGTTCCTTTGAACATCAACTGCTTTCGGTACAGGTTTTCATTGATTTTGGCCTCAAACCTACAAAATCTTACCATGACGAGTATAAGACCCTCTAAAATAGTCTCATGCATAGAAATAAGTAAAAACATAATAGAATGCACTTGAAACCATGGAGAAAAATATAGATAAGTGAGTATAAATATGAGCTTATCACTCATAAAATAGATGTTTTGATAATTTATAAAAGTAGAAAATATTAATCGATACTTATTCAATTATAATTTGATTTATTGTATTATAAATGATAATATATTGTTATTTTAATTGATAATAAATCTAAACTTGTAAGAATGCTACCAATTTTAATATTAATTTTTTGGAAAAATGCATAATATGTCATTTTTATCTTAATTGAGCATTATTTGTACTATAATGAGAGCTTAAAGACTATCAAGTAAATAATACACAATAATCTTAATCAATAATGATAAGAAAATATAAATAATCTTTATATGTATTTATATAATCAAATAATTAATAATCATCTCCATCATATTATATTTGTTTGTATTATCTAATAATATTATTTATTATACAATTTATTTGAGTATTTAAATTATCCTCATTGTAATTACTTAAAATAATATATTTATATAATTAAATATTATTTCATGTTTAGGTTATAACATATTTCACATTATAATTGTAAAGATATTATATATATATATATATATATATATGTTAGATCAATTTTATTCTAACAAAGGATTAGTAGCCTAGGTGGATACATGAATACATGATCTTTAAACTACATAGAGATCTCAGGTTCGAATCCTCTTACTCACACTTTTAAAAAATTTCAATAAAAAAAAAACAAAAACGGCCAGCTCGCCGGCGAGTTTCGGGCAAAAAACTGGCACTGTAACCACCTCTAGCTGGGCCAATTCAGGGCTCACAATTTTGGAACCGCCAAATCAGGGGTTTCGGAACCGGCCCGTGGCCACCTCCACACCACGCAGCCTCCTCGTTGCCGGAATGGGGTCTTTATAGTTCTCCCCAGAACTGTCAGCTTGGCGGCTTGAACGCGCGTGAGAGTATAAGTACAGAGCGTACATGACTGTTGTGTTTTTTTGTTCGAGAGAAAGAAAACCAAGAATAACTCAAGAACTAAAAGTTCTTAGTCTCATGTTCACGAAGTTGGCACATGGAAAGCTTAGATAACCCTCAAACTTTTGGTCGGAAAATCAACAGAGTCTAGGCAAGCTTAAGAGTTTGGTGTTAGGTATTTGAATCTCTAGAGGTCCTCGACTATTTATAGGCGAATGGTTGAGATTCAAATCTTTGGAGCCGTTAGACACATTGGATATTTTTCCAATCCAATGTCTTTGTCCTCTACGTGGGTAGGTAGCCTTTCTGCTAAATTTGGACCTGCTCCCGCTTTTTTTTACTTCGACAATGACTGTTCACCTTTTGTTAGAACGATAGTATGATCAGTCCCAGGAATCCAGACTGATCAGTCTGAAGAATCTAGACTGAAGTCTTGGGCTTGCAGACTTTAAGGAATCTCCAATCCTTCAAGTCTGATCTTGTTAGTACCATTCCTCATACGATTATTCTTTTCTCTATGCGCGGGGACTGGAACCAAGATTCCATGTTGATGTTGTTAGGCTGACAAGTCCATGTTGGCTGACGTTATCGGTCAGTTCGACATCGATCCCAGACTGACAAGCTTGATGTGTGAGACTGGTGAGCTCCAAACTGGTCAGTCCTAGATTGAACAGTTTCATTTAATGTAGTCCTGAACTTGTCAGTTCCTATAACACCTAGACCGATCAGGTCCATGCTTAACTTCAGTCTGTTTGAGTCTTTTGCGCATCGAAGACTGATCCATTAGTCTATTCTTCAATCACTTTCAATTACAACTCTACAAAAACCTTACACGACTTTATATTTTAAGATCAAACTGAAGCTAATCTAGAGACTATCTAAACTTGTTAAACCTTGACCCTATGACCCACCAAAACACAATGAATAAGAAAATTCTAATACCATGATTTCCTAACATTAACGAAATGCAATATAACATAATTATTATTGGTCCTCGATCAGATTATCTATAGTTGCAGCGGAATGTTTAATAATAACTTGCACTTATCTTGCTAAAATCATGACTTAGCAAGTGTTTATCCAATGTGTTTAAGCTCGAGTATTCTTTAGGTTTATTTCTAGTTATACTTCAACACGTGATGTGTTGAGTTTCAAAATTAACAATACGTAACGAAATAAAAGCAGTAAATAGACACGGGGTTTATAGTGGTTCGAACAATCGTTCTACATCCACTCTTCAATTCTCCTCACGGAAAATTCACTAAAGATTGATTACAAGGTCAGGCTTGATCTCTACCGTTAAGCAGCTCCTCCATCTGGTCAGCGCGCACCTTCAAGCACTTCGGTCTTCAATCTTCACTTTGACACTCCTCAGAGTGAGGACAAACCTCCCTTCTCCTCGGACGTTGACTTTGGGAAATTTATAGTTCTTCCCATAACCTTTCCTTTGTTTGGCAATAGCCCATGATAATCACTCTTGCAGAGCAAGGTGACTGCTAGATTATTTCTAAGATAGAAAGAATTCCAAAGATAACCTTAGAAGAGAACTTCAAAGGTCTCGAGCTCTAGATTTCAAAGCTTATGTAAAGCCTCGATCAAGTATATGCTCGAATGTTAGTTTGCGTAAGTTTGAGTGTATTTTGATCTTTCGAACTTCTTTGACGTAGATTTTTCACAAACCTTCTCTAGCTCATTTCGATATCACCTATTTATAGGTGAAGATTCAAACGGTTGTTTGAATCTTATCCATTAGACACAGAGTGTCTACTCGCTAATCTCCGCCCCTTTTTTCCTGCAAGGCACATAGACTCTTCAGATCTCCTTCGTCTCTGTTTCGCATTCTCCTTATCTTAGCCATCTTTGTTAGAATGGATCTTTTAGTTTGATTATGGAAACCTTTCTTTTATCTATTGATTATCCTTCTTTCTGATTCATCGGGTTTCCTTATGATTTGGATCCTTCTATTTCACTACTTCGTATTTAATATTGATTGCTGACATGCATTTGCTGGAAGTTGGTAGTCTACTGATATCTCAGTAGTCCTGCTGAGATTCTGCAACGTGCTTGCTTCACTCCTTCAACATTCTTTTGAGCGCTTCCAATATTCTTTGATCGACACAGCTACAAACGTCTTGCATGTCGATCGACAGAGCCCCTGTCGATCGATACAGAGGATGATTTTCTGCTAATCTTTTCTTAGGTTGTATGAACACAAGGGCTCGGGGCAAACCACTCGAAGATCTTGATCCAGAGATCGAAGCCACAGTTTGGAAGAGGAAAGATAAGGAAAAAGAAAGCACAACCAACCACATGGATCCACCACAACATCGAACCGAAGAGGACTTCTCAGACATGGCACCATTGGAGGAGCCAAACACACAACTCACTCAAGGGAATGCCTTGCTTCTAGTCCAAGAAGTCAATCACATGAAGGACATCATCAAGCAATTAATGGCTGAAAGAGAAGCAGACAAACTCGAGGCTGCGAGAGGGAGAGAGAAAGAGAAAGGCGCCGCCAAGAGGACTCCAATGACGAGGATCCAAATGCCATGGCAAGAAAGTACAGACCACAACCCGGTAATGAGGGATTGGTTATTGGTATCAGTGCCAATAACTTTGAACTCAAAACTGGCCTGATTTAGATGGTTCAGCAGAATTAATTTGGTGGCCGAGCAATGGAGGATCCCTACACTCACCTTCACATGTTCATGAGGTATGTGAGACAGTCAAACAAAATGGAGTGACCCAGGATGTTATTCGTCTACGTCTGTTTCCCTTTTCACTTCGGGATCAGGCTATATCGTGGTTTACATCTCTTGATTGCAACAACATCCACACTTGGGCCAATCTCCGAGCAAAGTTTCTTGCCGCGTTCTTCCCTCCATCAGTCATCATCCAAAAGAAGATGGAGATCTTGCAGTTCCATCAGAAGATGGACGAGTATTTGTTCGAGGCATGGAGCAGATGGAATGAGTTGTTGAGAAGCTGCCCAGGCTATGGAGTTGAAACTGAAGAGCAGGCCCATATCTTCTACAGAGGGCTAAATGAAACAACCCAAGAGTCCGTTGACAATGCCGCATGAGGTTCTTTAATGAGCAAGTCACTTGAAATGGCCCTAAAGTTGTTCAAGAAGATGGCCTTGCACACTCAACAATGGGCCAATCCAAGGAGACCACAAGTTCGAGTTGTGGAGAAGAAGGAAGATGACACCCTGAAAAAGAAGATCAAGAAGATCAAGAGGGAGATGGAGAAACTGACATCTAATGTTGCTTGTGTTTATGTTTCACAGGTTGACCCCGTAACTGATGTAAACTATATGAACTGAGGCGGTTATCAAAACTAATACCGATAAGGGGGATATTTGCATTACCACCCGAGAGCTCATCCCGAATTTTCCTATGCCCAGCCAGAAGGAGCCGAACACCCTCCACCAGACTTCAATTTTCAGAATGGTGAAATTGTGGAGAAGAAGAAGGAAAGCCTCGACGAGGTGTTACAAAAATTCATCAAGGCTTCCGACTACCATGTGGGCAAGATTGAACAAGAGGTGAAAGGGGTCAACAACAAGGTGGAGCTGCTTGGGAAGCATATGTAGATCATAGAGACTCAAGTGAGTCAAATTGCTGCCGCACTTGGGACGCAACACACGCCAGGAAAGCTACCAAGCACCACCACAGTCATCCCCAAGAATCAGAAGGACTGCAAGGCCATAAAACTGAGATCCGGAACTAGCTACATAGGTCTGAGCACGCCCCAAAACAAGTTTGGGGGAGAAGAAGAGGAGCACGCCACTTGATTGCCCTCTATTTTGATCGACGCACCCGGTGTCGATCGACACAGAGGACAAGGGGATGTAGAAATTTCAAGCGACGAAGAAGAGCCGACTGAAAGTATTCCTGTGGGTGTGTCGACCGACACACCCCCTGTCGGTCGACGCAGAAGCCAAGTCGACACAGATGCTGCCCAGTCGACACAGAGGACTCCCCAGCTCAACAATTCAAGTTCCAAAGCTGTCAGACCACCTCCAATGCCCTTCCCTCAACATTTTGTTAAGGAAAATGAGGATTCGAAGTTCTCTCAATTTGTTGAGAACATGAAGAATGTAAGCATTAATTTGCCACTAATTGAAGTTTTGCGAAAAATTCCAGGTTACATGAAGTATCTCAGCAAGTTGATGAGCGAGAAGAAGTATTTTGTGGAGAACTCAACAGTCAAGCTTCATGAGCAATGCAACCACCTCCTCCAAAAGAAGATCCCAATCAAAAGGAGTGGTCCAGGATGTTTCACAATTCCAGTCAAGATTGGGGGGGATTGAGTTCGAGAAAGTGCTTTGCGACACTGGTGCCAGCATCAATCTGATGCTTTATTCCATCTTCCAGTGCCTCCACATTGGAGAATTGAGGCCGACCACCATCACACTGCAGATGGCAGACCGATCTGTGTCTCGCCCAAAAGGTATACTAAAAGTTGTTCTCATTCGTGTGGGTAATCTTATTTTTCCTGCAGATTTTGTGGTCTTAGACATGAAGGAAGATGGCAGCACACCCCTCTCTTGGGAAGGGAATTCTTGGATACTAGTGCTGCATTGATTGACTGCCACGGTGGGGAGATTACGCTTCAAACCAATGAGGAAAGGATAATAGTTAAGCTCGACAAAAGTCGGCAGCAATCTGAATACGACAGAATCGCCTCTATTGAAGACTATGAAGAGGAAGATTAAGAACTTGAGGAAGACAAGGAAGACCAAGCCGCTCAAGAATGGGAGCGAGGGAATGAGATGACAAAATTGTCAATTACACCATCTCATCCGGAGCTCACTGCTATCATTCAAGATCGTTTGGTCTATATGGTGGATGCTCGAGGAAGGCGAGTCCGGACACACCCTCCTTGGACTTGAGAAAAGAGATTTATGTTTTTCCTTTATTTTATTATATTTTTGAAAAAAAACGAACAGTGGAGAATTTACCTCTGTCTCGATCGACATGCCTATGTCGATCAACACAGAGGTACGCACGGAGTTACATTTTCTACCGATACAACAATCAACATGAAGACTCAGTGTCGATCGACAGGGCCCCTGTCGATCGACACATAGTGCAAGAAGCCACAATTCTTCGTTGATGTCTGAGATCAACAGTCAAGTACAAGTTCTTTTTCTTGTCTGATTTTCAAACTTTTTCTAACTCTCTAAGTTCGAAATAAGTTTGGGGGATGTGGACAAGGAATTTGAACTTATCAATCCTTTATTGCTTTCTTTTTGATTGTTTTCTTTGATTTGTTTTGTTTATTTAAATTTTTACCTAGAAAAAAATATGGATATAGTGATGAGGAAAATTGTTGAATAATTGATCCCATTTGAACTAATTGCGAGTTGAAATCGATTAGGGATGAGTTTGATTTAATTTCAATTGTGGTTGATTACCTATGAATAAGATCTAATTGAAACTTACACTTGCATGATGTTTGAGTGGATTGAAATTGACTAATGAAGAATATTTGAACCCAAGTGAGATTTGAGCCTTTTTCGTTTGATGTGAGATTCGCATGTATGTTTTCGTTCTCTAGAATTTGCTTCTGTTCTGTTTCGAAACTGCAAAGTGTGCACAAGGATAGAAAATGATTTTAAGTCATCTTTGTTAGCTAAATTATCCTCAACACTGTCCCTTGTGATATTTTATCCCTAGATTAACCCCTTTGAGCCTATTACTTTTTCTTTCTTGGTCCATGAGTTAAGAAAAACATTATAATTTTGTCTTGGCTATGAGAGAGTGCTATGAAAAAGGTGATTTGTATCTTGTCTATAGGATTTAGGTGAAATAAGGGTAACTGTTATAGGTGGGTGAGAAAATTTTAAATTGGTGAGCAAAAGAAGGTTGGGCTCTAGAAAAAAAAAGAGTATGATTGTGTCCTTATAAGCTCAAATGATTAAACATAATTTTTAAGAGCATAAAAGGATTAGAAAAGAAAAAGAAGAGCCTTGGTGTGTTGAAAGTTTTAGGAGATGGGTGGATGATGAATATATAGTGGTTTAAATTGATTTAGATAGTGGTTTAAATTGATTGAGGGTATACAACTTGATTGATTTTAGACACTTGACCATATTTCCCTACCTTTCACAAAAAGTCTACATTACAACCTTATCAAAGTCCTTCTTGATTCTTGAATTGTGTGCACAAATTCTACGTGGAGATTCTAGAAATTTTGCAAGCCTATGGTAGAAATTTCTTCATACATGTTGTGAGTGTTTTCATTGAAAACCCAAACACTTGAGTGAATGAGTGAAACACTCCCTTGTGAGTCTTCCGAATTTGATGAATTTCCTATCTCTTTCAAATTGCTTGTGTGATGTGAATTGACGATCCTTGATTGTGAAGAATCTTGTGAGGCATTGCACTTTCAACTACTTGGGATTTCTTTTCTTTCTCTTCTTTGATTGAGGACAATCAAGTATTCAAGTTTGGGGGGTTTGATAAGTTCATATTTGTACTCACTTATCCATGTTTTTCTCCATTGTTTTGGTTATATTTGTTTAGGTTTTTAGTTAATTCTGTGCATGAGTTTATTTTAGAGGATGTTATGCTCTCGATGCTACATTTTGCAGGTATTTGAGGCTAAAAAGAGGTCAAAAGGTGAAAAGAGCCATGAAGAACAGAGTTGCTATTTTGATTGACACACGGAAAGTCGACCAAGTTGGAAGATGTGCCAAAAACCCAAAGCATTACCTCTGTGTCGATCGACATGGTGCATGTCGATCGACATGAAGGTCGGATGTCGATTGAGGTAGGTAGCAGATGAAGGGCTCGGCATGTTGTAGGCATGTCGATTGACATACACAATGTCGATCGACACAGATGACAGAGGGGCTGATCGACATAAAGGAGAAACTCGGATTTCAACTTGCATGTGTCTCGATTGACATGGTGCATGTCGATCGACACAGCAGCCCGAGAAGGAAAATTGGCATGTTTTGGTTACTTTTGTTATTTTAGCTCAATACCTAGTTTAAATATTTTGGCTTCCTTATAAATAATGAACTCAATAGGCATGAAATTTATCATTGTTTTTACACTTAGAATATTTTGACATTTGAGGTTTTACAAGACTTTGAAGGTTCCTCTTCAATTGTTAAGGTATTTTATAATATGTTTGCTTTTATTCAAGTCAAGATTTGTGGCTAGAAACCCTAACAGGTTCTTGGGCTTTTGATATTCTTTTCTGATGATGGTTTGAATGAAATCAACTCAATAGCATGATTTAATTTCTTGAGATTAATTAAATGGATCTAGATTTAAAGAAGGATCGAGAGATGAATTTGAATCTAGGTTTCTAGTTATCAATTGAAAGACCGAGAGGTGAAAATTGGTAATAGAAAAAATGAATTAAATACAATTATTTTTTGTCTCAAAAAGAAGAATTAATTTGTAGGATTAAATTAGATAATTATCGGGATTGGTTAAATTTGTGTTCTTGAGACCGAGAGGAGATAGTCACAGTTTAGCAATCTATGGTTTAATTGCCTAACCAAGCAGTTTAATCCATATGAATTTGAATTTATCCCCATTGTTGAGTTGATGAATTTGCATGTTGAGGTTTAGATTATCTGCCCTAGGATCTGTATCTTTCATTATTGTTTTCAAAACCTTTACTTTTTATGCATTGTTATCTTTCAATTTCTAAACCAAATCCCTATTTTGAATTTCCTCAAATATTTATGTTCTAAAAGTTATAGCTAGTACTCAAGATATCATGTACCTGGAATAGTCATCAATAATAACGAAAGTATAATGTTTGTTACCTATAGTGGGTGGAGTCACAGGCTAAATAAATCCACGTGCAACAGCTCAAGGATTTTGTTTGATGTGGCATTTTCTGGATTAGACGCCTTGGCTTGTTTCCCTTGTTGGCAAGCTATGCATACTCCTTCCTTCTTGAAGGTTTCTTTGGGTGACAATGTTATTTCTAGCTATGTAATTGATAGTTTTAAAGTTTAAGTGCGTTAGCCTTTTGTGCCATAACCAGTTAGTTTCTTCCTTGTTGAATGCGATGAAGCAGGAAACTTGCTGACCACTTTCCCAATCTACAACATTGAGTCCTCCTTTTCTGATTCCTCTAAGCTTTACTTCTCCAGTGGTTTTGTCAGCTATCTTGCAACCTGTATCAAAGAAGGAAACAATATATCCATTTTCACTTAGTTGACTGATGCTCAGTAGATTGTGCTTGAGGCTGTCGACGAGGGCCACGTTGACGGTGTACATCCCATTTTGCTCGATGCACCCTCTTCCGATTACTATAGCCTTTGAGATGTCACCAAAGGAAACCGAAGGTCCTCTTATTTTCTTTAAATCTGTGAAGATTTCTTCGTCTCCCGTCATGTGACCTGAGCATCCATTGTCTAGAATCCATTCTTTTAATTTCTTAGATGTTCTTCTTGCTGGACCCTGTTCCAGCAAAATAAAGAAATTAATTTTTAGGTACCCGATCAACTGCGGGTCCTGCAGGATTAGTTCTCTGGATTAGCCCCTTAGGAATCCAGACTTTTGTGGTCTTGATAGTTTTCTCGTCATCACGTTTCACTATATTTCCCTTCCTATTGGAGTAATGCAATGAATCGGCAAGGAAGTGTGTAGTGGTGTGTTGAGCCTTCATAGTCTTTTGAAAATGCAATGGTTTAGACTTTGGCCTCAATTAGGTGTCCCTCCTACTTGAGTGTATGCTGGCTTAATCACAATCTTAGGAGATTGCTTAGTCTTGCTAGGTTGTGTATGGACCTTCCTACCAGATGGAATAGTCTGATGGGTTACATACGTTGACTTTGCTGACTTTCTCTTAGCAGATATGCCTTTCAGTCTCTGCTGAACGGTCAGCAGGGGATTCGTAGTTTGCCAGCATTTTTTCTGAGCAATTGTTGCGGATCTAGCATTGTCCCCCTTTGTCTTTCCTAGAAGTCTGCTGAACCTTCCCAGTTGCTGGGACAAATATTATTTTCTTCGATCGTTCAGATTCAGCATTGCTGGATTCACCTTTTTCGAAACCTATTCCAGCAAAGTCATTCGTGCTCCTTTGAACACTTAAAATCTCATCTAAGTCTCTTGTACTTTTAGAAAATCTACATTAACAAGGATTTTGCACAGAGTTTTTGCTTTTCAAAACCTCATTCTCTTGTTTTAAACAGTCAAATTTTTTACTTAGTAAGGAAAATTCAGTTTAGAAAGTTCCTCGTCTATTGACCTAGACTTTTCAATCTCACTGGTCAAAATAGAAAACTGAGATTTCAACGAGGAATTTTCTCTTATTAAGACATCATTTAATGCATGAAACTTTGAAATTCGTTTAAGAGAAGTTCTACAATTATATCTCCTGAGTTGGAAAAACATGAATTAGAAGTATCAAGCAAATTATCTGAAGTAGAGGCATCAGATATAACAAAATTTGGTACCTGATTTCTTGTGACAGCTGGGGCTGATTCTGCTGCAGGATCTTCATCAGCATCAGCATTTTCATTAATGTTGGCCATAAATACCATGAGAACATCCTCTTCATCTTCCAAGGAGTAGCTTTCATCATCGTGATCTGGGATGTCTGGTATTTCTGTCCTGGTCATCAGAGCTTTGGCGACAGCCTTTGACACACGTTTTTCAAATAGCTTTCTTAACCGCTCCCTTTCGTCCGGATCTACTCGAGGGCACTCGGACTTTAGATGGCCTGGGGAGTTGCAGTCATAGTGCATTCTCGGCGTCTTCTTGGCAGTCCAACTGTCTGCTGGTTGATTCTACTGAGGTTCTTCCTTTTTGCCTTTATCCTTCAGCAGTAGCTTCTGTAATCTTTCCATCTGCTCCTCCAGCTTGCTGACTGAGCATTTCGTTTCTTTAGCTTGAGATCCACTGGTTGACGTGATCTCCTTTGCTAGGCTGGATTGAGCTGGACGATCTAAGTGGAATGGCTTCTCTTCACGAAATATGTTGCATCCTCGGGATGATCTTCAATGGATATTGCAGCTCATCCAACTTCACTCTTGTTTATCTGCATAATGTCCCATTCATGTGCTTGAAGCTGGGCGAATACATCTTTTGTGCTCATGGTTGATAGATCTTTCTCCTTGAGGCTCTTCACTTTGACAAACCAGTCATCTTTTGGCATTTTTGATAGAATTGTTGGTCCTTAAATATCAGAGTCATCGTGCTTAGACAGAAACACAAAATGTAGCGGAATAAATAATCGTCACTTACACTTTATGTTTTTCTTTTTAAAGTTTAGTTAAGCTCAGAGATAGATTAAGGTTTCTTCACAGTTATACACTAGCAATATGATTGCTAGGTTTTAAATCGTATGAGCAATATAACAGTAAAAGAACACAGTATTTATAGTGGTTCGATCCAAAAAGATCTACGTCCACTCTTTAGCCGAAACGCTAAGAATTCACTAAGTAAGTATACCGATTACAAGGATTTGCCTTTTACAGTTAATTAGGCAGTGAGCTTTCGGCCTGGCTACTTGACAGCTATCCCTCGATAACCTGAACTCCTCAGATGTAGGTTTGGCTGAGTCAAGGGCGCACCTTCAAAACACCTGCCTTTCCTACTTTGGAAGTTTTATAGTTACTTCCTGACTTTCCTTGAATACGGCTAAACGCCCTTCTTAGTCTAGACCTTTTCAGGTGTTCGACTGATGGATTCTTTCTAAAAAGAAAGGTATCCCAATGATTGAAGATTCTTGAGTGCAATCAAGAATCTCTTCAATGGAGTGTCAGTAAATCAATGAACGACACTTCAGGTTGTTGAGAGCTTTGAATACTCTTTATCACGGCTCTCAACTGACTACTTTTACTTTGTTCGCTTTATCAAAGGAATCTCTCACTTGAATGCTTGCGAATGTGTGTAGTGATTAAAGCTGTAGTAGTCGTCGATTCTCTTTTTTTGGACTTCCTTTTATAGGTGGAGATTCAAATCTTGAATCTCCATATCCGTTAGACACAACGTTTCTTTTGTCCGAGAGTGATAAGACTTGTTCAGTCGCTTTTTGATGTTGATCTGTACTTTCCGAGCTACTTCGGGAAAGTCTCGTCCTTTGTGTGTGCTTTTTGTCAGAACGGCAGTATAGCTTCAGCCTTTGACATTCTACTCTGCTAATGTTCATTAGCGATCTGCTATTTGTCTTGGTTTGCTGAATGTTTCCGTTGACACTCGATCCTTTGACGTCTATTCTGCTAGCATCTTTATAGGTTTGCTGAGCGTTAGCAAATGCTAAAGCCTTAGCATTCTGCTAGCGCATGTCTTCTAGCAAACGTTGTCATTCGATATATGCTAGGAAATCCTATAGCAGGCTAATCTATTACAACTCAATTTATAACCTATACAGGACTTTACAAGATATGCTAGACTGTCTAGAATTCAGCAAATGATCGACCAATCGCTAAGGTTTGATCCAACAAAACCTTTTTACAAATAAATTCTAAGGGAGATTTTAGGAATAATTTTCCAACAATTTCCCCCTTTTTGGTGCGATCAAAGCTTACTATCATTTGCTGAAGCTAAGAGGAAGAATGTCTGTGTTCACAAGATACTACGCTATCCTAGCAATCTAACACAGAGTTTATCCACCTTAGTTCAAGCAACAAAAATGAAATTCCCCCTCAACAAATGCTGGGAAATATTTCTCGATTAAACGCATAAGTAAATGCTGCAAAGGTAATATGCTAGAAATTCTAGCACCCAAAAAAAATATTAGCAGACATTTACTTTCTCAATCCAGTCTTTTTCAAATATGTTGAATACACGGATGGTGTATTTCAACTGATGCACACAGTGAAAATCAGAGATTGACAATGAGAGGTTGTCTTTGTCTGATCAATTTTCATTCATATGATATATCAATTACAAGTATAATGAAAAATGATTAGACGGAGACATAGTAGGACAAAAAAATATACCAAAGAGGTAGGAAGGAAATCAAGAGTCTGGAGCAGGTTTCTTCATCTTGTCAAATTTATCGAATTTGCTTGAGGCTAGCTCCACGAATTTGTCCAACAGTTCCTTAGCAGATGCACGTTCAGCAGCCTCTGTTTCCAGATCCTTGGCCAACTGCTCATTCTCTTCTTCGAGCATCTTGATTTTCACTTCTGTTTCCTTCTGTTTCAGCTCAACTTCTTCCCGTTTTATTTTCTCAAGAACTCTTCTCTGTTCTTCTTTTGCAGCGGCTCTAGCTTCCTTTGCTTTCTTCCTCTCAATAGCCTCAGCAGCTCTTCTTGCTTCCCCCTCTTTGATTGCATCAAAAAGTCTGGAGGAAAAGGAATTTACGTTGTTGTCCACTTGCTGCTTATGCTCTGCTACATCTTTCTTTACTTCTTGTACAGAGTCCTTGACAGAGGATACTTCGGACTCGACTGAGTTCACCCTGGTCATCACTGTGTCAACATTCGTTTTTACCACCGCAATTTCCCTACGAATGTCTGTGGATTCTATCACCATTCTCTCCGATATGGTGGACACAGCACTTTGAACGACCATTTGAACTACAAAGTTTAGATATGATGGAAGATAGAGCGTGCTAACCGGAGTAGCAAAGAAGGATGAAATGGTGGGAACAACGACTGTTTGACTCTTGGCAGTGGATGTGGAGATTTCCTCCATGACTACTTCTGTTCTCCTTGTGTCATCAGTATCTCTTCGATCAGTAGTTGCTAGCAGATATACTGCCTCCTCGATCCCTTTCAGAAACTCTGCTTCAGCAGCAGCGTTCTTAGCTTCCTCGAGTTTCTTTGCTTCTGCTATAGAGAATGCTAACATGTAGGCTTGCAATTCCTCATCTCTGTCCTGATAGGCGACGATCTCGAACCTTTGAGCATTGCTCTCTTTTGCTGCTCGAATCGCAGCCAATCGGGCTTGATGCAATGATTCTTTGAACTTTGAGAGTTCTGCTTGGCGTTTCTTGTATTTAGCAGCAACTTCGGCTTGACGTCTTGAGAGTTGTATGTGTCCATCAGATAATCCGTCGGGAGCAAATGTTGATATTGGCAAGGAACGAGGAGAGGACGTTCTCCGATGAGCCTCAATTAACTGAAGTCTTTCGCTGACAGCCTTATCAGAGTATTGCTTTGTGCAAGGAGATTGATCCATCCATTCGTTTGCCCACAACGCTTCATGCTTCCAGAAACTCACTCCCTTCCAAGCCACCATTATCTCTCTTTCCTCCATACCAAGTTCATAAGAGATGTAGTCATACTTCTTCCACCGTCTGAACTCTTCTCCCAATATCTTCCCGTCAGGAGTATCTTCTTCCAATACTCCAGCGAATACACCTTTTATATCCTCCTCAACCATCAAGGACACGAATTTATCAATTTCTTGACCCAGCAAATCAAATTCAAGATTTGCTTTACTTCTCATGAATGATAATCGAAGTGGGTCCATGCCTTCTGAGGAGATTATCCTTAGTGTTTTTGCAGCATATACGTCTGTGGACTCTTTATCAAGATCGACACCAAGATGTATTTCTGTGTGGGGACCTTCATCAGGAATTACTTCCTCACATTTAGCAGATGATTCCTCGATAGCAGTCTGTGGAGATCGTATTTCTTGCTTAGCAATCTGTGATTGGCAAACTTCATGCTCAGCAGACGAACCACCATCCATATGTTCAATCTGCTCACCCGATTCTTTTCTAGGACCACTTCCTTCTTCATCAATTTTTTCTCTTTCAATTCCAGAAGGTCCTGCATCTGGATTCCCTGGAAGTCGTCTGGATTCTCCATGGTGTTCTTCATCAGAACTGCTCTCTAAGTCCACAATTGATTTTACCTCAGTGAATCTGCCTTCGTGAATTGCTTTATCAAGTTCTTCATATGTCATAGCATCTTGTGTAGATAAGATGACCCCTTCACTGTCAACTGAGGGAATTGAGAAGGTGATCCTCCCGTCTTTGATAGCTTTCCCTTTCTTGGCAGCATTTCCTTCTGTGAGTGCCCCTTCAAGTAGTAGAGCAGCCTTCTTTGCTCGGTGTTCTTCAGCAGCTGTCTTGATTCATTTGAAATTTCTGTCTCTTCCTTCGAATGTCATGTCAGCAATAAACTTCTGATATTCTTTCTTCTCAAGCTCTCTCATTTGAGCTCTTAGTTTTTCTTACTCCCTGAGCACGATCTTCTAGGCTTTGGGATGACTTAGGAATGTAATTTGGATCGATTTCAGCAGCTTCCTCTGCTGTGGATTCAACAGTTTTCTTCTTTGTGGCTTCTTCAGCAGCCTTCCTCTCTGCCTCTGCTTTATCCAACTCTTCCTGTTCTGTAGTGAGAATAAGTTTTCTCCTGGTCTTCTTCTTCGCTTTCTGTGCAGGAGAGGTGACTTTGGTTCTCTTTTTCGTTGGAATTGGTATAGCCATAGCCCCAAGAGTAAGTGGAGGCTGTTCGGCTTCCTTTGCAGTCATAATATCATTGATTTGATCTGCTGGTAGGTTGCCTAACTTCTCAATCTCCTCGAGATTCTTGAAGCAGTGCTCTGTCTCAGCATTCGTCTGAAGTAGAGCAATTTCTTCCGCAGACATGGGAATGGCAGGATGCAGTTGTTGAACTGCTGTGGTGGCTGCGTCTGGTTCCTCTGGGGATGAGGGTTTATCTTTATCCACATTCGATTTTCCTGTCAGCTTGCGAGGATTTCTGAAATTTCCTGGTTTGGGCTCCTTCCTTGTTGCTGGAATGTAGTCTGTGGGAAGAAGTTCTACTCCACAATCTACTCTTGTGTTGGTAAACAACACCTCCAAATATCTGCTGATCTTTAAACCAAAATTCACGTTCGAAGAGAACGTTCCGTCTACTGCCATGTGGTCATTCTTCTGTGCATGTTCAGCCCAGCGCTCAAAGAAGAATTCTGCCCAATTTCCTCTGACATTGTCGATTAGGGCCATCATCGCAGCATATTTCTTAGCAGAGAGTTCGGAGTAGGAACCAGCATCACATTGAAGCATCTTGATTACTATTTCCGCAAGGAGCTTGTATTCATCAGACAGAGTATTGATCGGTGTAGCAACCTTGAAAGTAATCACCTGCCCTTTCTTATCCTTCAATTCTCCTGGCTTTTTCCACAAATTCCAACGTCTCTCCATCTCAGCAAGATCATTGTTTTTGTATTGAGATATCTTGGTCCCATAATTTTGAATTCCAAACATCCTCGAGAGTAAATCAGCATTTACCTCCACGATATTTCCATATACTCATGTCTTGAACGACTTCTGATCATCGCTCATAACCGCCCTAGCATAGAATTTTGAGACCATATGCGGGTGAAATCGGTCAGGCTCGGCAGAGAGATACCTTATCAACAATTCTGAGTTGAGCAGATCCAGTATCCATTGTGGAATGTGTTTGATGGCGAGAGGCATGTATAAGATCCTGTCCTTCATGATTTGGGCCAACTGCCTCTGTTCCGTCGAATGATTTGACAACTCTTTTTTCCGAGCCAAAAATACCAATTTGTTGTAAGGGAATGACTCATCAATGTCTTCCTTCTTCATTATCCCGGTGAAGCTGGGTGCATGTCGAACATGCAGTGGCGAATCTGTCGGGGGTGGATAGATGAAGGTGGGTTGTTGGAATGGAGAAGAAGGGATAGGAGTATCTAGGTTTTCTGTGGGATTGGGTTCTTGATTTTGGGTATTTGGAGAGTTAGGGTTGGTTGCCATGGTTGGGGATTTTTAGAGAATTAGGTTTTTCGGAAGGTTTTTGAGAAGAAGGGATATGAAAAGTTTCAGAGTGTTAGGGATTTGAAATCCGTCTAGTGTATAGATAGAAGATTTCGGAACAAGAAAAGAAATCAACGGTTGGGATTGTTCTCCTTTTAATCTCAATCGACGGCTGAGGTAAGTGGTCAAATCGTGCGAGTACCCACGTTCTTCAGAACTTGAGTGCTGGCGACGTGGCACGATCCGATTTGTTACAGTTGTCTGTGCGCATTAAATGCGCTGCTTTAGAGATTTGAAAATCTCCCGCGTCTGAGTTATACGGATCAACATCCTGAAACCTTAGCATTGTGTTGGCAATCTTATCAAAGATAGCTTCTGACGTTGAGGAATGGTTAACCCTCCTCCAGAAATCCAACGCAATGCTAACACAAATCCTTATGTCTTCTAAATATGGAACATAATTTTCATTGCTTTCCATTACTGATTTATCTCTGAATGTAATTATCCTTGATAAGACCCTTTCTTTATGAAATTACTGTTTTTCTCATAAAGATGGTTCGTATTCCGAGGTAAACAGTAGACCAAAATAGGTCTATAAATAGCAGGTCTCTGCAATCTTCCATATACTCTCTAACTTTCTTGAATTCCCTTCTTATTTTCTCAAGAACCAGAAAACGTAAAAGAAATTTACTTCCTCTGAGAAAAATGGCACGTTCTTATGAACTCTTTGTACCAAGACACAGAATCTTGTGTGATTCGGGTCTGTATGCAGAGTATGAGGCTGACTATCAAGTGGCGGAGACTACCATGGCTCATCTCCACGCCAGTGGTCTAGGCAAGTTTGTGTGCCTTGCTCCGCATACTTTCCAGAGGGGGCAACTCCAACATTTCATATGGTCGAGCGCTGCCGATCAAAGCTCCATTTTTTGCATCTTTAAAAATGAGCTAGTAAGGTGGACGGCAAATACCTTTGCTAGAGACTTCGGCCTTCCACGAGGTCCGATATCTGTTATGGACTATCGCAGAGATGAGATAGCTCCAGAGTGGTCCTCGTGGATGAAATAGAGAAACTCTCCTGAACTCGAATTTTCTCCAACTCCTTCAGCATACGGTTTGCAGACGCCGTATAGGGTCCTCTTCCAGATAGTCTGCGGCATGGTCGTAGGTGAAGATCCTGACGACATGACTCTTTCTCGCGAGATATGGAGGGCCATGATGGCTATAGATGACAGGGCAAGGGTGGACTGGGCGGCCTTTCTCTTTCAGAAGGTGCAGCGATGTGCCCAGGATTTTCCAAAACTGCCTCTTCCATATGGGATGCCATTAAGTTGGCTGTTAGAGCAAAAATTCCCAGACCTTGCTCTAGGTCCTTCAAACCTTAGGGCAGTAGATTTTTATCCTTTCATGCCTTTGCCATCTTTGCTGTAATCTCATTTCTTCATGTAGTTGCCTTTTGCAAGTAACTACTCCCTCCGTCCTATGGGAATTGTCCCCATGGGATTCGGCACAGTAACCAATGCGGTAGAGATAGATGAAAGTAATATTTTATTAGTGAGTGTGTAATAATTTCCATTTTAGGTAAGGGGACAATTGAAGTGGGACGGACGAAAAAGGAAAGAGGGACAATTGGAGTGGGACGGAGGGAGTATATATATTAAAATGATAGAAATTTTATTTCCCATGCTCATATTCAAACTATTGTGATTTTGACAAACCACATAATTTCAACCACGGGCTCGTGCATTGATAATATTTTAAAAATATAGCAAGATTCAGCTCCGTTAATTTGCTGAGTTAATTTTGCTAGCTTCCTAGCAGATGGGTTAACTTAGCATACCCAGTCAATCTGCTGACTGCTCAACAGCAGTCAACTGTTCAAAAGTGTAGCAGACTTGCTAGGCTCCGAAATCTGACGGTTGGAGATCTGTTGTCAGATGAGATAATAAATCGAGGGTCTTTAGTGTACGTGACCTGCCGAGTATCTTCCTTTCTCCGAGAAGTACTCGAGTGATCTAACATGGCACACTCTAACTTGATACAGCCGTCTGTACGTATTAAAAGTGTTTAATCTGGTCTAATCACATTGATTTCCATTGATATCTTCTCCCCTCCTAATATTAACTCCCCTCCTCGAATATGAGGTGGAAAGAAAAAAAAATAAAGATTTGACTCAGCATATTCGATCCAGCAGATGCTTTCCTCTCCTGAATATATTACCCTCCTGCGGGATGCATCGGCATATCAAGAGTCGGCTAGATTTTAAGAGATCATAAATGATGATAGTCTCCTCGAGCCAAACGCTGATCTGACTGCCAAGCGTCACTGTTAATCTGATTAGATTGCCCATGCCGTCACGACGTTCTATCTTCTAGTGACGATTCAGATTTCAGAAGATGAATCATCACGTTCCTTTAAAAATTCCCACAAAATCATAATTGCGGAGAGGTTTTCTTGTCTATAAAAGGAGCTTCTTGTGGTACTTATTTGGATATCATCACAGTTCTTCTTCCTTTCAGAGCAAAGAAAAACATTTGAAATCATGAGTTCACCGAGTAGCATCCTCGATATTACCCGAAACCACATCGATGATGAAGCAGCCCTTCGTCTCTACTATCACGACCGACCTGCCGTGGCCGACATGGTCATGGCTAAGATTGTTGGGACAGGACTCAAGCAGTTCGTGACAACTGCTCCCAAGCATTTTCATGAAGATCTCCTTTGGGAGTTTCTAAAAGACTGCAAGGCTGAGAAGGACGCAATATATGGGTCCTTCCGAGGGAGGCTGATACGGTGGTCACGAGAATCTTTTTCTCGGACTTTGGACTTCCACGGGGTCCAATATCAGTGATGGCATACAAGTCCATGGAGGCAGCTCCAGAGTGGACTGCATGGAGGAAATGACGCCTTTCTCCGTGGTTCAAGTTCACGCCAACTCCTGCGGCAACAGGTCTCAAATGCTCATATCGTGAGCTGTTTCATATTGCCAACAACATGTTGCTAGGTGAGGATCCCAGCGACTTCTGCCTTACGAAGGAGGTCTGGCAGGTTATGTTGGCTTTGGACGCGGAGCTTGTTGAGGTTGATTAGGCAGGCCTCGTGTTCAAAGATGTCCGTGATTGCATCCGTTTGTATCCAGCTGTTCCTCTGCTTCATGGCATGCAGTTGAGCTGGTTGATGGAGCAGACCTTCCCTGAGCTAGCCGAGGGACCATCTCGCCTCCGTGACTCTGACTTTTATCCGTCTATTGAATAGATTAGAGTTTACTTTTGTTGTCGTTTTGAATGTTGTAAGCATCGTTTGTCAAATATTAATGAACAACAATCATCTTTTCTTGTTGAACTTCATATGATATACGTTTGAACTTCCATTTGCCATATCCAAAAAGTGAGACTGCACAGTACACCTTCATAATGATGTGCTAGCAATAAGTGATAGTCGTTACATATTAACTGCTACTGTGTATTTTATCTGCTGAGTATGTGGAGACATCTGCTCAGCAGCCTCTTCTTGAAGTAATAATAATAATAAGTGCCATACTCTAGCACATAATTTCAATAACAATTTGAAATCAGCATCCAGATAATATGTTTAGCATCTTCAAGAAAACCAAGAAGTCTAGAAAGAATGAAAGTGGCATTTCATTCATCCAAGGTCTCTTCCAACTCCATGAGACCCAACTTGATGCATAACTCCTTGAATCTGGATTCGGCCAACGGTTTTGTAAATATGTCTGCTATCTGATCTTCAGTGCATATATACCGGACATCGATATCCTTCTTCTCCTGATGATCTCGAATGAAGTGATGTCGGATATCAATGTGCTTGGTCCTGGAATGATGGACCGGATTCTTGGTAATGCACATAGCACTATTGTTGTCGCAGTAAATAGGCACACATTCGGGAGAAATCCCATAGTCTTGTAATTATTGCCTTATCCATAAAATTTGCGAACAACAACTAGCAGCGGCTACATACTCTGCTTCAGTAGTGGATGTAGCGACAGAGTGCTGCTTTTTGCTGAACCAGCTAATTAACTTGTGTCCCAAAAATTGACAAGTACCGCTCGTGTTTTTTTCTATCAATTTACATCCTCCAAAATCTGAGTCCGAATATCCACTTAGAGCAAGATTGTCTGCTCTAGGATACCAGATTCCTAGACCCTCTGTGCACTTCAAATATCGCACAATGCGTTTAGCAGTATCCAAGTGAGTCTTCTTTGGATTTGCTTGGTATCTAGCACATAATCCGACGGCGAAGGATATATCTGGTCAGCTAGCGGTGAGATATAGCAGTGAACCAATAATGCCTCTGTAGAGAGTTGGATTCACGACATCTCCTTCCTTCTCGAGCGCAGCAATACACGTCGTGCTTATAGGGATCCTTAGACTCTTCGTCTTTTCAGGACAGTATTTCGCAATCAAATCGCGAGTATACTTCTTCTGATGGATGAAAATTCCTTCGCTGGATTGTTGAACTTGCAACCCAAGAAAATAAGACATCTTTCCCATCATACTCATTTGGAAATTGCTGGTCATGAGCTCTGAAAATTTATCACATAATCCTTGGTTCTTTGAGCCAAAAATGATATCATCGACGTATATTTGCACCAGCAAAATACTTCCTTCATCTTCAATGCGAAAGAGAGTCTGGTCAATCCTCCCTTTCTGAAAACCATTTTTCAGCAGGAACTTAGATAATGTTCCATACCAGGCCCTTGGTGCTTGCTTCAATCCATATAGAGCTTTCTTGAGCCTGTACACTTGATTACTATGCTCAAAGCCTGGTGGTTGCTCAACGTAAACTTCTTCCTTGAGCTCACCATTCAAAAAGGCACTTTTTACATCCATTTGCATCACATCGAACTCATGATAAGCAGCATACGCGAGAAATAAGCAAATTGCTTCAAGTCTGGTTACTGGAGCAAATGTCTCGTCATAGTCTATTCCTTCGCATTGCCTATAGCCTTTAGCTACGAGACGTGCCTTATTTCTGACGACTAGGCCCTACTCATCCTTCTTGTTTTTGAACACCCATTTAGTGCCTATAATGCTTTGATGTTCTGGTTTATCTACCAGTTCCCACACATTGTTTCGTGTGAATTCAGCAAGCTCTTCATGCATAGCGTTCACCCAATCCGGATCTAGCAGTGCTTCTTCGATCTTTTTGGGTTCTTCGTTGGAGATATAACAAGCCAGCATAGCGTTCTCTTGTCTCGTCATCATGGGGTCATTGACATCTCCTATGATATCTTCAAGAGGATGGGCGCGCAACCATGTTGGTCTGATTGGTCTGGCCACATTTCCTTCCCCTGCGTGACCATTTTCTTGTACATTGTTCCCCATAGCACCCTCCTGGTGCTCAGCATCTGGAGTGACTTCAACAGGAATATCTGCTGCAGGATTTCTTGGGACGGGATTCTCTACAGCAATTCTTTCAGCAGCTGGAATCTCAGCAGCGCCTCTGCCAAGATCTTCATCAGTAGCCATGCCTTCCCTAAAATGAATATCTCTTGTTGTCTCCTCTTCTTCATCATTAAGCATCTCTAGAATGTCTGATTCAACAAGAATGTTGGTAGATGTGGCCTCAGCATGATCACTTGCATCTCCGGCCTGGTCAGCAGTTTGGTCGCCTGCTGAGTGCGTCTGGTTCGCATTGCAGTCATTCATAGACTTAGTCGGATCAATACGCATATTCTCGAAAGAATTTAAAAATGTTTGATCATTGACATCATCAGTCTCATGATTGCTATCCTCTTTTCTTTTGTTTTATCTGCGCACTAAAGTAGACTCATCAAAAATAACATTGCATGTTATTTCCACAATACCGGTAGTCTTGTTCAATACTCTATAACCCTTGTGAGTGGGGTGTCCATAACCAAGAAGTACACCCTCATCTGACTTAGGTGAGAAAGTATTGAGTTTAGATTTTATGTTATTGTGAATATAACATGTGGAACCGAATGCACGGAGATGAGTTATAGAGGGCTTACGACCTTTGTACACTTCGTAGGGAGTTTGATTGAATCTGCCATTGATAGCACTCCTATTCTGTGTATAACATGCCGTCATGACTGCTTCCCCCCAGTACTTAGCAGGTAGTTTGGAATCAGCTAACATCGAACGAACGGCTTCCTTCAACGTCCGATTCCTTCTTTCTACTAAACCATTCTGCTGAGGAGTTCTAGCTGTAGATCTTTCGTGTGATATTCCAGCTTCAGCACAAAAATCCATTAGCACTCCATTACAGAACTCTGTTCCATTGTCAGAACGAATTCTCTTTACAGTCACTTCTTTATTATTCTGCTCCTTGAGAATCAGCTCCGGTAGGATAAGTTTCACCTCATCCTTGGTCTTTAAAAGTCGTACCCATGTATACCTGGAAAAATCATCAACCACCACAAGTGTATATAAACGTTTACTTACAGCGGGTGGACTGACGGGACCGAAGAGATCCATATGAAGTAATTCTAGTATCCTCTGTGATGTTTCTTTCTCAGGATTTAACTTAAAGGATGATTTGGTCTGCTTCCCTTGTTGGCAAGCTTTGCATATACCTTCTTTGCGAAATGTTTCATTGGGCAGACCTACAACAAGCTTATTTTTGGCAAGGTAATTAATGGTTTTGAAGTTTAAATGATTGAACCTCTTGTGCCATAGCCATGTTGTCTCCTCTTTGTTCAGGGTCAGGAAGCAAGAGTGTTGCTGACCACTTTCCCAGTCAACAACATACAGGCCACCCTTTCGGATGCCTCGAAGTTTCACTTCCCATGTAACATTGTCAGCAATAGTACAACCTGTATTGACAAATGAGACAGTGTACCCATTTTCGCAAAGTTGGCTAATGCTTAGCAGATTGTGTTTAAGGTTGGAGATGAGGGCTACATTGACTATCCTCAGCCCATTGCTCTCTATGCATCCCCTTCCCACAACTTTGCCTTCGCTGTTATCTCCAAACTTGACTCTTGATCCATATAGAAATTTTTGCAAGTCGGAGAACAGATTCTCATTTCCTGTTATGTGCGCTGAATATCCGCTATCAAGGATCCACTCGTTTGATATACTTGAAGTAGTATGAGCTTTTGGATCCTGTTCCTGCAACACAAATGATTAAGTTGATTTATGTACCCATTTAGCATCGGGTCCTGCAGGATTAGCGGTGATCATTGTTCCTTTTGGAACCCACATTTTAGTGACTTTCAAGATTTCCTTCTTGATTTCACTATTTACCCTTTCTTCAACCTTTGGCTTAACATGTTTGACATGTTTATATATTGGTGTGGTAGTGTGTTTGACCTTCCTTGCCCTTGAAAATATAAATGAATTGGGCTCGGGTCTTACATAGGTGTTCCTCCTATGTAGCATGTTTTCATGATATATCGGCTTTTCAGCATTATACCGATATTGCGTTCTTTGGTGAAAGGTAGGTTTAGCTGTTCTCACGTTTGGAACATAACGCTCAGCATACCTTGGTTTTGCTGAATACGAACTAGTGTATGCTCTCGAATTTTGCTGAGGTTCAGCTGACACATACTTAGTATTTGTTCTGTTGTTCCTCTGCTGAGGCTTAGCAGACTTGTGCATAGCATTCATTCTTGTGTTCCTCTGCTGAGGTCTAGCAGACGAATACTTAGTAGTCTCTGTGGGAGACCTCTGCTGAGATCTTACAGGCGTATTTTGTGAACGTTCATTCTTTTGCTTAGCACTTGGCTTAACATTAGATGATTCAGCAATGACAAATCCTTTCTATTTTTCAGCATTTATCAATCCAGCAGAAACGAATAAAATTGGTTTCTCCTTAGAAGTGGTTGCTTTATCCGAATATCCAAGGCCTAAACCAGAGCAATCATTGTGATTTCTCTGTTGGCTTACAATGGCATTGAGTACTGCCTTGCTGAATGTGTAATTGCAAATGCATCTTTCTTGGGGTCTATTTTTCAGAGTAAGGTTCTCCTTTTCAAGATTATGAAAATTTGTCAATAATTCGGAGAATTTTTCCTTAAGCTTTGAAAAATCTTCACTTTCAGACCTTAGTCTTTCGACTTCCTCGGTCAAATCTGTAAGTTTGAGTTTTAGTGAAGCATTCTCCCCAACGATTGCATTTTTAATTTCATACATTTTTTAGAATTCTACACTTAGCTTCGTGAGATAGTCTTCCTCAGAATCTAAGGTGAATTCCTCTGACTCTTCTATAGTTGCAAAACTAGGAATGCTTACTGAAATTACCTCGTTGTTTTTGGCTGCTAGAGTCGTTTCAGCATCCTGGTTCTCATCTGCATCAGCAAACTGATCATCCACAATATTTGCCATCAGAATGAGCATGGCCTCCTCATCATCTTCCTCAGAAGAGAGATAGTATCCTTCATCATTTTCAGGGATATCCTGTGCTTCTGTTCTTGTCAGGAGCTCCCTTTTGACTGCTTTAACAGCACGTCTTTCAAATCTTTCCTTTAAGCGCTCTCTCTCTTCCTTCTCGGTCTTAGCTTCCATCAGCAACTTCTGGAGCCTTTTCATTTGCTCTTCCAACTCGCTGATCTTTAGATCGACAGGCTGGGGACTCGAGGTTGTAGGGACCTCCTTAGTTGGTGTTGCTGGAGTGGATCTTTCTTGATTATGGTAGGGCTTTTTCAACTTAAACTTGTTGAAATCTTTCTTAGCAAAATATGCTATATCCTCAGAGCCAGCAGCGGATGTAGATGATGCTTGTGCTATGGCTGCTTCATTCCTTTTTGACTGTTGTATTATAAATTCATGAGATTTAAGTTGAGCGAATACCTCAGATATAGTTCATGTTGTTGAGGTCTTTTTCACTCAGACTGGTCATTTTAACGAACCAGTCATCTCTAGGGTACAGCTTGGAGATGATCTTGTGGTTCATTTCTCCATTATCATATTTCTTTCCGAGATTGCTGAGTTCCCCAATAATCGTGTTGAAACGCTCCTCCATAGCTTGTATGGATTCTCCTGCAAGCATTGAAAAAGATTCATATTTATCTACAACTACCTGTAGTTTGTTGCGTTTCATTTGGTCTGTCTCCTGGGAGGAATTGCACACGTATTCCCACATTTCCTTAGCAGTGTCAAAATCAAGCGCTTTGTCTTTCATCAGCTTTGGTAGGGAATCTAGGATTAGTTTCTTTGCCACATGCTCTAGTTGAGCTCTCTTCTTATCTTCACTTGTGTATTCCTCAAAAGGTTTTGGGACCATATCAGGTCTCGGGGGTCTTGGAGCCCTTGGTTCTCCTTCAGCAGCATCTTCAGCGATATCATGTCCTATAAAAGTGTTAGCTTTCATGATTTTGATAGGACCTCTTACCAATACATCCGCCATCTCAGGATGTATACTCTGAAGCTGTATGAGAGCAAGCTTCTTCCATGAAGTAAAGTTCTCTCTGTCATACTTCCCAAGCGAATGGTTCAATATCTTGTCTTCTGAGCTAGACAAGCGAAACACAGAGAAACAAGTAAAAGTGCAAGGAAAATACAGATCTGGTCTTAAGCGACTCAGAAGCAGTCGGTTTTTCAACCTCCTGCTCTGATACCACTTGTTGGTCCTTAAATATCAGAGTCGTCGTGCTTAGACAGAAACACAAAATACAACGGAATAAATAATCTTCACTTACATTTTATGTTTTTCTTTTTAAAGTTTAGTTAAGCTCAGAGATAGATTAAGGTTTCTTCACAGTTATACTCTAGCAATATGATTGCTAGGTTTTAAATCGTATGAGCAATGTAACAGTAAAAAAACACAGTATTTATAGTGGTTCGATCCAAAAAGATCTACGTCCACTCCTTAGCCGAAACGCTAAGAATTCACTAAGTAAGTATACAGATTACAAGGATTCGCCTTTTATAGTTAAGAAGGCAGTGAGCTTTCGGCCTGACTACTTGACAGCTATCCTCCGATAACCTGAACTCCTCAGATGTAGGTTTGGCTGAGTCAAGGGCACACCTTCGAAACACCTGCCTTTCCTACTTTGGAAGTTTTATAGTCACTTCCTGACTTTCCTTGAATACGGCTAAACGCCCGTCTTAGTCTAGACCTTTTCAGGTGTTCGACTGCTGGATTCTTTCTGAAAAGAAAAGTATCCCAATGATTGAAGATTCTTGAGTGCAATCAAGAATCTCTTCAATGGAGTGTCAGTAAATCAATGAACGACACTTCAGTTTGTTGAGAGCTTTGAATACTCTTTATCACGGCTCTCAACTGACTACTTTTACTTTGTTCGCTTTGTCAAAGGAATCTCTCACTTGAATGCTTGCGAATGTCTGTAGTGATTAAAGCAGTAGTAGTCGTCGATTCTCTCTTTTGGACTTCCTTTTATAGGTGGAGATTCAAATCTTAAATCTCCATATCCGTTAGACACAACGTTTCTTTTGTCCGAGAGTTATAAGACTTGTTCAGTCACTTTTTGATGTTGATCTGTACTTTACGAGCTACTTCGGGAAAGTCTCGTCCTTTGTGTGTGCTTTTTGTCAGAACGGCACTATAGCTTCAGCCTTTGACATTCTGCTCTGCTAATGTTCATTAACGATCTGCTATTTGTCTTGGTTTGCTGAATGTTTCCATTGACACTCGATCCTTTGACGTCTGTTCTGCTAGCATCTTTATAGGTTTGCTGAGCGTTAGCAAATGCTAAAGCCTTAGCATTCTGCTAGCGCATGTCTTCTAGCAAACGCTGTCCTTCGATATCTGCTAGGAAATCCTCTAGCAGGCTAATCTATTACAACTCAATTTATAACCTATACAGGACTTTACAAGATATGCTAGACTGTCTAGAATTCAGCAAATGATCGACCAATCGCTAAGGTTTGATCCAACAAAATCTTTTTACAAATAAATTCTAAGGGAGATTTTAGGAATAATTTCCCAACAAGAATCTTTGAATTCATGTGAGGAAGTTCGTACGTTCTTCCCAACTTCTTCAATTCTGCCACAATGGAGTTAAATCTAACTTCCATTTCTTTGATTGTTTCTCCTGGAAGCATCTGGAACGACTCGTATCTGTCTACGCATTGTTGCAGCTTGTTCTTGATCAGTCTCTTTGCTCATGGTGCCAAGAAAATCCCATATTTCTTTAACATTCTTGTACTACAAGGCTTCAGCCATCAGAGGTCCTGGTAGAGAATTGAGATCAAGGGGATATAATATTTTTAACAATATTTCTAACCATTATTATTAGGTGCTATTTGAATTGATAGAGAGACCGGAAAAAAGTTTTGAGTTCTTGGAAATTGTGTTCCTATAAATCAATGCATCTTACCCCTACTCTTTCATTGTTTATTTTTTTCTAATTCATAGTTGATAGCACGTGGAATATATTTATGTTAATTTTACTATTTGCATCAATCATGAAACTAATATTTTAAATCAATCATATGATATATTGATTTTGTTCGTGGAATGAAATATTTCAAATTGCTCAAATCAATCGAATCAAAATATTTTAATAGGTTTTATCTGTTTAATTTGAAAGTGGAATCTTAAACTACATCTATCGATTTGAATAATACTATACTTTTTATATAGATTAAATTAGACTGTAAAACTCTAGGAATGATATTAATTATAAATTTTTAAATTTATTCATTATTCTACTGCATTTATTAAATGACATCAACAAAATCCAATAATAGGACAAATAATCTGGGTTAAGCTAGTAAGATATTTCAATAGCGTGAAGGTTGTTGTCGAGGAGTCCTTCAAAATCATTTACAAGTCTTAAGTGTAATTGCGATGTGTATAAACTAAAATTAAAAGAGAAATACTTTACGTATACGAAGTTATTTTGAAATGGATATAAAAAATTGTCTCCATCTTGCATTTAAAGCAATATTTTGGGTTAATTAAAGTGAAAAAAGCCTCACCACAATATATATATATATATATATATATATATATATATATATTCTCTTAAGAATTTTCATTAAATTTATCGAAAATATGATGAGTCAAAGAATAAAACATGAGGCTGCAATGGCTTCACCTGAATAAGTTTGATAACACTCTTTAATTTTCATCCATGCATCATTCATATACACACATATGGATTATCTATTGAAATATATTAAATAGAAATGAAAATATGCATTTAAATTGATAAGATCAATGATTGATTTTTTTTTTTAATATATATATATATATATATATATATATATATATATATATATATTTGTAAATGATGCTCAAAAAGAACAATATATTTAAAATATTATACACAACAAAAGAATATGGGCTATTATTAATACAAAATAAGTTTTAATATTGAATCCGAGCCATATATATGTAATTACTAAATAAAAATAATCTTAGCCATTGGATTGATAGTATTAATGATTGAGACTAAAGTATTAAATATTAAAAAATTAAGTATAATTTTATTTTGTGCTTAATTGCTTTAAGCATGATTTATAAAATAATTAAGCACGAAATCTGGAAAAAAAATTCTAATTTAAACCATTGACATTTTTAGATGAATGATGTAGATTCAACATTATTTAGCACAAACTTGCTTTTAGCATATAGAGAGTGGAATAGTGGATTCTATGTTAAAAATTGGTTTGTATAATAAATTTGCACCATTCATCTAAAAAAAATCAATAATTAAATTCTGCTTAATTCTTCGGTGATATTTAAGTCACAACTATTAAAGCTATTAATTCAATGATTGAGATGCATTCATATTTAACACAAATATAAATTTTAACACCGAATCTCATATATATATATATATATATATATATATATATAGAGAGAGAGAGAGAGAGAGTACTGATCATATAATAAAAGTTTTTCTCATGTTAAATGAGAAAGAATCTGGAACCTTTATTTTGTTGATCTAATGGTTGTGATAATTCAGAATTTATTAGATAAATAAGGTAATTAGAGTATCTTAGTAAATTAACATTTAAGTTTGAGTAACCGTCTTCTCTATCTTTAGATCTAAACATTCTCTCTCCTAATTTCATCCCATTAAAATCAAACGATTGTATCTTTCTCGATTCAAATCTATTTTTTACGAATCATATATCAAATCAAAAGTATTTTTACGACGATTCATATGATATCCATATTGAATATATTAAATTTAGAAGATTCGCACGAAAATTTTAATTTTATATTCAGCGGGTATATGTTATTCATTATATTTACGTTCGGGATGAAAAATGCATCAATTACGCATAAAAAATATTCTCAAATATTTGCATTTTTTTGCAATAAATGATGCATTCTTAACTTGAATAAGATGAATTTTTATTCTAAAGCATATGCATTTTTTGCATTGATTATATGTTGCAGTTTTATGCCCAAAATATCGCATTTTTTACATCGAACGTATGCATATTATTTTTATGAACTGCACGAAATAAAATTCTTGAATATATATTTTTTATATTTTTGCCTTTGAATGCTAGATGGTAACACAAATAATGCACCGAAATTGGGACGGATTTAAATTGATCACATGCAATGATTTTAATCTTTAATGGTCCAAGTATATTCTTATTAAAATCTTTTATCACCTAATCACTATCATATATATATATATATATAGGGTAGTGATTAGGTGCTAATACCAGTTCCGATGCTAAATGCGAAAAGATCTCGTCCGTTCAAAATTCCAATCGACGGCACAGATCAAACGAATCCCGTCCCATTTCCCATGCATTTTTTGAACTAAGCCTATGCATAGAAGGGCAAAATAGTAAACAAACACAACACACGATCTTCAACACGATATCTACCACGAATCCCATTTTTATTAAATGCTAAGACGCATCTTAAAAAATGCATGCGCATCATATCAAATCTCTTTGTTACGTTTATGTATATAACTTTTTTATTAAATGCTAAGACGCACCATAAAAAATGCATGCACATCATATCAAATCTCTGTGTTAAGTTTATGT
>JAPKLW010001818.1:0-38277 GCA_026898455.1 Plectranthus barbatus | reverse complement strand
TGTAACACCCCCTTCTAGCCTTCCCAACAAGGGGCGAGTTACAGTCATGGGTTTTCAATATCCAGTCAATTTTAATAACAATGAAAATAAACTTAAAATAATTTCCATAGAAGTAAGAGTTAACATTTCTAAAACAATTACAATGGGAAGGAAAATAATTGATCAGAGTTGTGCAACGTGTGTGTTAAGCGTGGTGTGATATGCATATGAGGATGCATATCACAGAACCTTTTCAAAAACTGTACAATTGGCTCCGTCTTTACACCCTGCACCTCCTCATCCTTTGCTTTCAACCTGCACGTTTTAGAAATAACGCGAGGGGCTGAGTACTTTCGTACCCCGTGGAAATATGCCCGAAAACTACATTTATAGATATGAAAGCTATGCACACACACACAGATGAACATGGGGTTTTATTGAAAGTAACCATGTCATCCAAAACATTTTGTTCGCTCGAGTTAACTACAATGTTAACATATTTGTTTAATCGTTGTGTAACTGGAAATTTGGCCTATTTCCAAGTTACGATGAACAGATGGGAATAGACGAATCACTCCACCCACTGTCATCAATTTGTGCACAAGGTTTCAGTATCGCACTGTTTTGGAACACGTTCGAGTTAGTTTATAATTCATCATAGTTCATCGTAAGGTTTGCTGATCTTAGATGTTAGGTTTGTTAACATTTCATTTCACGGATTTTAAAGATTAGCTCAAGTACCAGATTGGTCTCGATCCTTATCCTTCAATCAATCTCTCTATTGATGGGAATCAACCAGAGGAACAAATATTCGTAAGGTTTATTAACCTTCTTCACATAATTCATAAGACTAGCTCAGGTACTTATAGTATCTGGTTCTCATCTCATCAATCAGCTTTCTTTTTGTTAGCAATCAACGGGGAATAATTATGAGAGTAAAAACCATTTTATGCATAGCAATCAGTTTAAGTAAAACAATTTCACACATGTTTTAAAAACTGAGCATGATGCTCGAAAAGGCATTTTATTTTTATACTGAAATAATTCCCACCTGGAGTATGCTTTTCCAACAAACGTCTTCTCGTTAATGTGGTTGAGCTTAATTCTCCTTTATCTCAATCTCCTACAACCATAATAATATTCAACTAATTAGGATTGACGATCTAGGACAATAGCGAATTCAAGCCAAATCAAATAACTAACTCATAAACAATCCATCTCAACATATTTCTCATGATTCTCTTCAATCCCATTCAAGATCGTTCATATTCGTAATCAAATCATTTTATCATGCTTAACATGCTTCTCCATTCATATATCTAACTTATGGGTTGAAAGGATTGGAAAAGGGATGAAAGATGGCTCAAAAATCAAGTTTTATACTTCAAGGTCGAAGCCAATCCCAAACGGAATGATTCCATCCCGAACGGGATGGAAAATTCTTAAAAATGGACATCCTGGTCGTGCTCCATCCCGAGCGGGATCCACCCATCCCGAACGGGATGAGTGTTCTGCTCCTGCACCCCCGTTCGCGACTTGTCCCGAGCGGGATGCCTCAGTCCCGTTCGGGACGAGTCGTCTTCTCCGACGAATTCGCCGGAACAAGGCCTGAAACTCAACATATAAACCATTCCAACCATCCGATTACACATGCAAACACATACATCAACTCCCCAGACCACAAGGAACACGATTCTAGACTTCAAAACACGAATTTAATCCCAAAATGAATGGTGAAAAAGGCTCACCGGGAAAACTCCTCTCACGGCGGCGGCGCTTGATTCCGGCACCCAAATTCACTTCTCAAGGTGTCCGAATGGTCTCTACACGATGGGGAACATGAATCTAAAGACAAAACACCGAATTACGGCCGGAAAAACTGGGTTCAACTCAAAAACCACGAATTTAAATCTTGGATTTTACCTCAACTTCTTTCTTCGATACCTCTCTCGTTTCTCGTCCTCTCGGAGCCCACGAGTACTCAAATTGAAGCTTGGAACGAGAGCTTTCCAAATGTGGTCACGGCTTGTCCGGAAACGCCCTGGTTTGGCCGGAATCTGTCCGGGAATGCAGTCTGACGGGGAAGGGTTTTGAAGGGGCTGCTCTCTTTCTATTTCTCTCTCTAACTTAGGATAAATGGTAAATAATGAAATTATTTTACTCTATATATTTGCCATAATTCCTTAATTCATAATACATATAATTATACATGTATATACACCTTAATATTATTTCCATCTCTTATAATAATATGTGTATAGTATGGCTTAATTATCAATAAAATTCCCACATAATAACTCCAAAGTTCACCATAATATTCCAAATATCCATGCATCAACCTTGATTCAATCCAAATAATTACTTGATAATTCTTCCAATCTATATAAATAAATCCAAGCTCGATTATTCAATCGCGAACAAAATAAAATCGGAAGCTCTCAAAAATATGCAAACGTCCGAAATTAAGGGAGGTCTCTCTTATTAAAATAATTAAGCAATACACTAGCTTAATTACACTTGGGGTATTACATTATTAATATTTATATATTATCTTAATTAATAATATTTGGTATGGTGCGATATACCGTTATGATATATCACGTTATATCGTAAAATCTCAATAGGTATGGTATGCCGTTATTACGGTATGATAACGGTAATCAGTTTAATTATGTTATATCGAAACTTTGATGTTTCGATAATTACGGTACAGTAACAGTATGAATTTTCTAGTACCGTAAAGTTCGGTATGGTATACGGTACTGCGAAATTTTTTTGTTATATCGTACCGTCCCATTCCTAAATGTATTATGCAATTATTTTTGGAATATTTATTTGTGGGGAGATTTTTTTTAAAAAACAAGACATGCATAGATATAAAAACGAATTGGATAACGGTCAATTATTGGGAAACATGTACAATTTGCAAGAAAGTGTTAAGTCGAGAATTAAGATTTAATGATTAAAGATTATAGAATTAATTATTCAACAAACTGAGTATAAAAGGACAGGAATGCCAATTAATGCATGATCTGGAAACGTGAATTGCCTCATTTAAAAGCAAACAATAATTTCCACATGATTTCTGATCCAACTAGGGAGAAAATAATATACAGTGCATGCTTCACTCATTCATTCATGCATTTGAGAAAATGAAAATAATATGTACCACAAAATCACAATATTTGTCATTCAACTATTTAATAAATTTGCCCACATTTAATTCCTCTAACCACACTTCATCCATCGCAACCTTCAACTTGGAGCCACGCGTTCATTCTTCTTACATTTATACTTCAATGTTCCATTTATTTCTTATTATTATTTTTAATAAAAGAATGAAGAAGTGAGGATAAATTCTTTATTGAAAAGTATTATTTTTATGGAGCTGGCATGAAATGAGTTTGAGGGTTTCCATTGTTTTAGTGGATTTCAAATTCCACATCTTCCGTTTCTTGATTGTTTGCAGGGGTAGCATAGACCTTTCGCCATTATCGACATGTTAAATTATTTACATTTTATTTTTTTGAGGAAAAATATATGGAATTGTTGCAATTATTTAGTTTTGAATATTCCTTCCCCCACATTCTGATGGGTGATCGAGAAATTATTTTAATCGCTTAAAACATTAAATATCTTATAAAAACCATGCATATTACTATAGTAATATTTGTGAAACTATGAGTATTGTGGTAGGGTAAAATTTTGGTGATGAGACCTGAGAAAATTGTAATAATTTTTAATATATTTTCATACTGACATATAACTATGTAAATATTAAGTATCGTCTAATCTGTCATGCCTGTTATTTTGGTGTTCAAAGTTTTACTCCGTCAAATATTTGAAACAAAAATAATTACTTAATTAGTAATATGCATATTTTATAAATGTATTATGAATTTTTACTCACATTACTTTATATTTTAATATAATAAACATATTGTTATAATGGAGAGTTAAAAGATTAAAAAACTAGATATATAAAAGATAATGTAGTAGAGAACGACGGTAGGATTCAGAATTCACTTATATTAAAATCTTGAGTGAGAATTTCCTCGATCGAGATTAGATCCTCACTCTCTATAATAATCGATTTTTTTTTATTAAAAAAAAAAAAAAAGTATTACTGTGATGCTATCGAATGAGGCCTAAATTTATTTCATGGCTCATTAAATTCCCAAAGTTGGGCTAAAATTTGTTCAGGGCCTTTGGGACTTAGTCCACATTTCTGAACTTCAAAATCCAGTTTAAACACACAAACATAATAATAAAATGGGAGTTTGAACTCAATAATTAATTTGGATTAATTTCAGAACTTAAAATAAGTTCTGCGATTTATTATTTTAAATATAATAAATTAATTTAAAACTCACACACTCATTCCAAAATATCTCGAATTAATGAATTTTGATCTTATAACCACTTTAATATGTTCACAATTACACCCGAGTGTCATCACTCAAGGTGCGATGATGAAAGCCTTTTACCTATTTTTGAAAAACATTTGAATGTGTGAGTTTAAACTAATATATTCAATTAAGAAACATACCAAAATTTATAAATTATGTTATGGCATTTTAATTATTTGCACTTGTAATATGCTTTTGAAACATTTCAAATTATCTGATATGGTGTGACTCCATGGAGCTAGATGAATGCAACTTGGGGTGCAGTGTAGTGTTGTTTGGGTGAGAGTAGGGGTGTAAATGAGCCGAGCTACTCAGATATTGACTTGAACAAAGTTCGATTATTTACTAAACGAACCAAGCTCGGCTCGAGCTTCGAGTCGAGATCGATAACGTTATCGAGCCGAGCTCGAGCTTGAATGTGTTCGGTTTGCCAAGCTCGTGTACATGTTCGAGTTCGCATGTTCGCAAGCAGGCTCGTGAATAGGCTCATTTAAGAAATTACGATTATGCTCGTTAATAAGCTCGTGAATAGGCTCGTTTTTAATTAAGTTTTAATATTTATATTTTTTTTATTTCTATACTTTTTATTATTATATAATTATTTTTCATATTTGTTTGATGATACTACATCTATATGTCTATAAATAACAATAATATGATTAAACAAACCATACCATATAAAAAACTTAATTTATATAAAAATTAAGATAAATATTAAATTAGGAATGAAAATTATTTATATGAGTGATAATTATTTCAAATATAGTTTCTTAGATATATGTGATTTTAAAGTTTCACTTAATCAAATTAGTTAATTTCATTTAAAAATTCAAACAATCCATTCTATGATAAATTTATTTTATTTGTAAATCTAAGAGAAACTTAAACAAACAATATATTATTATTGAAATAATAATTTATGTATATACTTTTAAATTTTAATATATTTTTAAAAATGTACACATAATGAAAAGTTAAGATAAAAACTCATAAGTTATATTACTCAATACACAAATATTAATGTATAATAAGTATATACAAACAATTAAATCATGATACTTTTGTTAAAATGTATATATAATTGAAAAGTAAGATAAAGTTATATAATTAAAACAAAATCCTAACTTATAATTATTCAATATAAAAAAATTAATGTGTAAACTATATATTTATATAAAATACTTTTTTTAAGATGTACACATAATGAAAAACTAAAATAGTTATATATAATTAAAACAAACTCCTAAATTATAATTACTAAATATACAAATATTACTTCATAGTATATGATATATCTATTAAAATCATTAAATCATAATACTTTTGCTAAAATGAATAGATAATGGAAAAGTAAGCTAAAAATATATATTTAAAATAAACACCAAAGTTAGTTTCAAATACCTTTTTAAAAATATATAAATAATGGAAAAGTAAGATAAACATATATGTTGAGGGTGTTTTTGTCGGATTGAGGTCCCAAGAACTTTATAATAAAAAAAATTAAAATGCAGAAAATGGCCAGATAATATATGTATTAAAAATAGATTCAAACCGAGAAATAAAGGACAATTGAAGTCTGCTGGAATGACTAGCTCGATGAGCTCGCTTGCTAAAGATGACCAGAGTGAGTTGAATTCTAATAACTTAAATTGCTTGTAAACAATGCGTAATAGCTAGATCCTCGAAAAAAGGAATTACAACAGGTATTTATAAGCTCCACTAGATTTCTAACGTCCCCTATCTTTCTGTCGAGTGATAATAAATGCATCCCCGGTCCCCTGCGTACGTTTCTAGCTGTTTCTTGGAGAGATCGCGATCATAACTCCTTATCATTAAATGGATCTTCTCCGACCATTAGGCAGTTCGCACGATATTCTCGTTGCACAGACTTCCCTCATTAAATCACCCTTTGACCAGATCAGACTCCTCTTGAGCGACTGTTTCTCCGTCAAACTGTTCTATCCAGTTTCCCTTGATTGATCTGCATTCGGACCTCCAACAATAGCCCCTTTGATTTAGCAGGGTATTCCAGGAATTAGCCTGGTAAGTCGAATGAACGTGTTTTGACTATTTCCAGATGTCGACTCTTTGAACTCTTCAAAATCGAGAGTTCAGCATACTTAGAAGAGCTTTAAGAGCATCTTCTTGGCCCGAAGGATCATTTCTACTGCGGATGACCCCTCTTACTTGTGCAATTTCGTAAAATTACAACAAGTGTCGTAGCTGCGGGCCCGAAATCGCAGCTCTTTGGTGGGACAATTCGGGTTTTGTCGGATAAGATTTTAGCCATCTGGTTAACCCTGGCGAGCTGTTGCAGCTCCCCTTTAGAGGTCTTTTATGAGGTTTAGGACCTCTTTGAGTTTGAAGTGAACTCTTTTGATAGATCCAGTGGAAGTTCATCTATGCGAACATAGTTTTCGAAGTCCATATTTTCAGACTGCTTTTCAAATTTTGCCGCCCTGGGCAATGGTATTTGCATAATTATCGCAAAGATTGGGGGTAGTCGCGGACAGCTGAACTGGCGCGATTCTTTAACCGTCGTTTTTAGGATTTGATGGTTACTCTTCACGAGACCTATTCTCTCTCTTCTTCATTTTTCTCTCCATTTAGTGCAATTTTCGGCGACTGAGTTTCGAGCTCATGTCGACGATTGGTCCTCTGATCCTCGCAAATATCAGGTAATTTCCTCCTTCTTTACTTTCTCCTTCCCCTTTTGCTCTCTGCTCTTTTTATTTCCGGGGTTCAGTGGAAGGTTAGCGCTAGGTTTCCGATCACATATTCGCTGACTGTCTCGTCTTCTTCCTTAGGTTTCTGTATTCTCTTTAGGAATGACTTCAAATCCTGACTCCTAAAACTGCAAGAGCCCTGGCACTGGGGACTTCAACCCGACACCTCTTTTCACTCCATCTCCCGAAAGGGATCCTAATGTTGCTACTCCTTCTGGCCCGGACTGGAGTCTCCTTCTCCAAGAACCGATAAATCCCCGATCCATCAGCAAATGGAAGGTTATCATCAAATCTTCCAAAGAGTCCTCGTCTTTCTCCCATTCTGATGAGGATGAATCCCTTGCTAAGACACTACAACAAATCGAACGTTCCATGGGCGCCAACGAGACTAGTAGCTCAGGCCGGGAAATCGTAGAAGTGGTCCTGGAGCTGGAGGTGGCTGGCGATTGGGTGCTTCCCGAGGGATGGGAATTCGACCGAGTATTGGGGGCAGTCTCCATGGTTACCAAAGAGAAGATGACCTCCCTCGCAAACTTTGTGTCATGCCACGACATCGCTTATATCGCCCCTAGACCTCATCGGAGGTGTTTTGATCCTCCTGTCGATTTTCTCACTTTTTACACTGTAGCAATCGAGAATGGAGTTGGTCTTCCCGTTCACCCATTCTTCTGTGATGTTCTTGCTTCCTACAACATCTCCCCTACCTACTTGCCCCGAATAGTTGGTGCCACTTAGTAGGGGTGCTTCTGACATGGATGGACCTTGGTTTAGGCCTCCCAACAGTCCGAGAATGGCATTACATGTAGGATGAACCAATGTGCGAACAAGCACTACTTCTACTTCACCCGTTGGGCGACGGGAAGGTCGTCCTTGGTGAAGAAGCCTCCATCAAACTCTCCAGATTGGTGGACTTTCTTTTTTTACCTTAAACTTGACCCTGAGCACCCCGAATTCATCAGACACGACTGGATTCCTATTTGTGGGTCACTGTCTTTTCTTTTGCTTCAAGAATGCTTAATTTTGAATGTTGATTACTTGTTTTTCTGATGACGTAGGTCATGAGCGCACCATTCAGACTAATGTTGAACAAGCTCGAGTCGATCGTGCATACGACATCAACATCATTGATTGCGAGTGGCCGACTTTGCAATTTGGCCGAATCATTACTGCCCATACTCTCCTTAACTCGACCAGCTCATCGAACTCCCCAAAAATATAACGCGTCGCAGGGTCCATCTGAAACAGGTCGCGCGGGCTCTCCAGGAGAAGAAGAGAGCCTAAGGCGAGCCCGAGGCCAAACATCGGGAGGAGAACCTGCCCAAGAGTCCCCCGATCGAATCGTTGCAGCACCCACCTCCTCCACCTCCCCTCCGTTCAACCTGCCTCCAGAGCAGAACAAGGGGGGGTCCTCTCGCCCAACCGCCCACTCGGAAACCACTTTGCAGAAAGGGTCCGAGCAAGGAAAAGGGAAGGAGGGCAAGAGCTCCGAACACCATCGCCGCCAGCATTCCCATGAGCAAGATTCTCCTAAGGATCGTAAGGTGAACCAGGAGAAGGTGTTGGTGCAGATGACAACTGCCCCGCCCAACACGAGAGTGGACTCATTCTTGGTCAACTATCAAAAGTTGCTGCTAGACCCTTGATGTTGGATCTGATGTCGGCGTCAGTTTTCAATTGGTTGGTACGGTACGAGCATCAACAACTCGAGGTATGAGCTCTTTTACTTCAGTTATTTATTCTTCTCATTTTTTTGTTTTTGTTTTTAATATCTTCGTTGATCCTCTTGTAGTGCATGGTGGAGTTCGATCTTATCCACCGCGAACTTAGCGCCTTCGCTGATAAGTGCGCCAGAGAGATCCTATAACTCCGGATAGAGGTGGAGGTTAGGAAAAAGAAGTATGAGGAGTTGGAGGTCAAGCTCGATGAGGCGGAGGGGAATGAGGCCTCTTTGTTCGTCAAGGCAAACTCGGCCCTCGCAGAGGCCAAGGCTTGTAAGGATGAGGCGGACGACTTCAAGAGGAAGTACGCCCAATCGACCACCGACATAGCCCTCTTTACAAAGGATCTTCAAAAAAGAGGGGATCAGATCAAATCCCTGGATGCTCGCATGCGGACTCTGAAGGAGTCCTATGCATCCGAGCTGAAGGGTTATGATGATCAGATCGGGCGCCTAAAATTAGGTGAAGGGCTTGATTTCAAATCTCTGATCCTCTCTCTGTATTTCGCTGTGACATACGAGGTAAATATCTCTTTATATACATTTTTTCTCTTTATTTTACATGGTTTTTACTTGCTATTATGCTATTTACTTTTGACATGTGCTCGCTGAACAAGTTGAAAGAGAGGTTTGGGCTAGAATCGATGAGCGGTTCCCAGAACTTAACTTAAGCATCTTCGATGTCTCGTCTGAAGAGCCTCGCCAAGAGCAGCACTTCGGTTCTCACCAGCATCTGCCCGGGGATCAGGATCAGCAGCAGGACGAGCAGAATACGCATGACTATTCTTCCTCGAGCCAAAAACCCAACGTGGAATCGAACTACGGGCCAAATCTTGATGTGCAAGATGCTTCTTGATCCCTGGACTCCCCTTGCCAAATTTAATATTTAGTAACTCAAACAACTTTTCAACTCTTGTTGTAATTTCTGTCGACACTTCTCTTTACTTCTTTGTTTTTCATGAATGTTTGTTTTGCTACATACAATTTTTCTCCATGTTTGTGTGGCCACTAAGTTTCGATCTGTTTAGATGAAACAATGTCAGAATGGGCGATACCTTAGCATCGCCCCTCCGATGCTTAAGTCAGTAATCATTCGTATAGATTAACTTTAACGAAAATAAGAAATGAAAGAGAGAAGTGAGGTTATCTAGCGCGTTTGATTCGAGTCACGATCGACCCCTTTATTACACTTTTTGGCCCTCGTATCTGCAAAATAAATAAGGGGGTTGGGCGATGCCGTAGCATCGCCCCTCCGACGCCCAAGTTAGAAATAGTTCGATAGAAACTCGATGTATAAAATGAAATTAAAGAGAAAGAAGCATATCTGCGAGATCGAAGAGTTCGATCTCCTTAGAAGTAGCATCTTTTCAAGTGCTTTGCACTCGAGCCATTTGCAATTTCTCTTCCATCATGATCTTCGAGGTGGTAGGCCCCTCTTCCCGTGATCCTGGTCACCTTATAAGGACCAGTTTCCCCGCACTCTCGTCTTTGGTATTCTGGAAGACCTTTCGAAGCACCCAATCTCCTTTCTTGAAAGTTCGCAGGCGTAGCTTCTTGCTATAGAATTTCTTGACTTACACCCTTCGCCGAGCCATATTTAGTAAAGCCCGATCTCTCTGCTCGTTGATAAGCTCTAGGTTCTTTATGAGTCTTTTGTAATTGTCTATCTGCTCACATAGCTCGATCCTTGGGCTCTTCGCTCTTACTTCAACTAGTATCACAACTTCCTCACCATAAGCAAGCGCAAACAGCGTACTCTGATAAGCTCGTATTTTGCCTCACTTATCACGTTGTTTTCTTATTGTTTTATTGCATTTACTTAAGTTTTTAGTTAATAATCGAGCATGAAGTGTTTATAGGGGATATTATGCTTGTCATGGTAATATTTTGCAGGTTTTAGGCCAAATTCAAGGGAAACCCGTACCGAAAGCAGCAGATGTTCAAAGGAACAGTCACGACTTCTTCCACAGATGGAATCTGAGCTATTTGAGCACATGGATGGAAAGATATTCGAGTTAGCTTTCCAACGCAACTGGAATCGGGTCAATCGGAGTTCGGGAGCGAAAGTTATGGCCAAAACCGTGAGACTGCGCAGACCAGAGAACTTGTGTCGAGCGACAGGATTTCTGTCGACCGACAGGATTTCTGTCGATCGAAATTATTTGTGTCGGTCGACAGGCGCGCCGGAAAGGCAGTTTTTGGCCCAAATTGGAGATTTTTTCCTTCCCAAATCATTACCTTTTGAAGATATACTTTCTCCCCCTATAAATATGACTTATTAGGCTCGAAAATTAATCCCTCTTTACCTTTAGTTTCAGTTTTCAACTTTATTTTTCAGCATTATACACTTTAATTCCTAGTACTCTTTATTTTATTGTTGCAATTGGATTCAAGTACTTCAAGATTCCTATTGTTTTAATGATTCAAGTAAGTTTCTTTACATCTTTTGCAATGTTTATTTCAATTATGTTAGGCTAGAACCCTTAACAGGTTCTAGGGTTTCTCCATCCTTTTTGGCATGTGTTAATTCGATTAATTCCAAACCCTAATTAATTGGTTCAAATTCTATGGTTTTGATTTTAAAATCTATTTTCAATTGAAGGATCGAGAGATGAAAATTGGATTAGGTTTATAGTTATTAATTTGAGACCGAGAGGAGATAATTAATAATAGGAAAATAGAATTTTGATACAACTGTTTTCTGTCTCAAAAAGAAGAATTAGTTGTAGGGTTTTCAAATCTGTATCTTTATTGAGATTGACTAGTTTGTGTTCTTGAGACCGAGAGGTAAAATTCACTTTCTAGTAATCTAGGTTTTAATTGCCCAACAAAGGAATTAATTCCAATTTATCAGATTTCCCACCTTAATGATTATTTTGGGTTTGGATTGATTGTGTATACATGTTGAATTGGATTGGTTGATTTCCCTAGAATCTGTGCTTTTTATTATTGAATTTTATTCCAAAAGTTATTTCTGTTTTTCAAAACAAAACCCTCTTCTGAAAATTGGTTCACTCAAACAAAGAATTGATAAACTGTGTCCAGTACATGAGATGATTTCGTCGCACTATCCCTGTGGGTTCGACTAGCCTTCGGGTTATTATAAATTTATTTGCTGCTGTATTTTACAGTTATCATACTCCTAGTTGCTATTCGTGGATTAGTTCAATAAGCCCATAATAATCTTTTTGTCGACCCACTTTAACTTGTGAGCATCCAGTCGCTTTTTCATTGAAGCCATTATAGTTTTGTTGGTTGATTCGGCCTATTCGTTTGCTTCCAGATATCTTGGCGTAGAGAATATCAACTTAATGCCGTAATGGTCACAAAATTCTTGCACTCTTCTTCTGGTGAATTGCGTGCCATTATTCTTCCTAATCTCCTTCGGCACTCCGAACGTGCACAGAGTTTGCGTCCGAAGGAACTTGATGACTTCTGGTTCCTGAACATTGCAAAATGCCTCGGTTTTGACCCACTTAGTGAAGTAGTCGGTCGCTACTAGCAGATATTCTTTCTGCCCGGTGCCTTTTGGGAGTTTCCCCACTATATCCTTTCCCCAGGTCATGAGCGGCCAGGCTGGAGTTGAAGCATGAAGCGGTTCTGCATGGTGTTGCGAGGTGATCTCAAATCTTTGTCAGGCTTCGCAGCTCCGTATAAACTCTTTCGCATCTTTCCTCAAAGTCGGCCAATAAAACCCAACAGATATACCCTTATGGGCTAGGGGCCGAGCCCCTTGGTGACTTCCACAATCTCCTTTGTGTATCTCCATCAGAATACCTTGCGCTGCGCTTAGAGTTACACATTTTAAGAGTGGCCCTCATATCGACCTTTGGTACAACTAATCATTGTGAATTATGTACTTCGCTGCCATCCGTGCTAGCTTAATTGCTTTCATTCTGTCTCCCGGGGCAATGCCTTCCTTAATGTACCGAAATATTGGTCTGATCCATGAATCATCTTGCCCTATCTCATGTACCTCCTTCGCTCCTTCCATGAAAACGGGCTCTTCGACCCACGTTATGGGAATCGGTCTGGCCTGCTTCTCCTGCTTCGAGGACGCCAAGTTGGCAAGTGCATCCGCTTCAGTAATTTCTTCCCTCGCTATGTGCTTAGTAATAAAGTCCTCGAACTCGCGGCTAATGGCTCGGGCTAAATCGCGGTATTTCAATAGCCTTGGCTCTTTTACCTGATACTGATTGTCCACTTGTAGCACCACTAGTTGTGAATTGCCTTGAACTTGCAGGCGGCGGACTCTGAGTTCTCTTGCGAGTTGCGTCCCTCTGATTAAGGCTTTGTATTAAGCTACATTTTTGTTGCTTTAAAATTTAGGCAGATAGCTCGTTCGAACTAATCTCCCCACGGACTCTTCAACTTTATGCTAGCGTCGTTCGCATGCATGTTGCTAGACCCATCGACCTGCAGCACCCACGATTCCTTGGTCTGCTCGCCTGCTTCTAGATTTGCGATCTCCTTTTCTGCTTCTAGTTGGAGATCGACCAAGAACTCCGCTACGAAATTCGCGAGGGCTTGCGATTTTATTATTGTCCTAGGTTCGAACTCAAGTCCGTAGCCTCCGATCTCCACAGCCCATTTCAACAATCGTCATTTTTAGAAATATATCAATTCGGGCGGAACGCCCAATTTGATAAGTGTAGTAAGTGTAGCAATTCAGACAGAACGGAGGGAGTAAAATTTAATACAATACCCCTTATTTTTAATGGATTTTTAAAAAATAAAATAAAACAAAGAAGCATTCTCCATCATAGTCTCACAAACAATTCCCACTTTTAATATCAATCGGACTTATTTCTTGTTATCTATCCAATCAATTACATTTTTTTTATTGAATCAATGTATTATTCCACATAACAAATAGATACTAATTAAAAAAGATATGATCTTTTGTCAACTACAAACCACATGATTTTAAATTTGCGCATAAACAACGAAGCCAAACGAAAAAACAAGAGAATGAAATTGATGATCTTGCTCAGAAATTTCAATTGACAACGACTCATACATTATTATTTCATTCACGCTGATCGTTCTTCTGAGATTACTTGCTTATCCTATTCACTTATAATAAGCTCTAATCAATTAACAAATCAATACAACCTTGATTATTACTTTCTTGGTATCATTTTCAAACCAAAAAAAAAAAAATGGTGGCATTGATTACGTTTAGTGTAGAAGCCGGAAAAAGTAAGCTCATATGCAATAATCAATTGGGTCCTTGATTAAAAGCTGACCTTTTGATCGATGCCTCTGTATGTATGTATGTAGAGCTTCATTTCTCAAAGTCCACCAAGAATTTCATCTAGTTTCCTAGAGCTCTTTTTGAAGGTACATTCACATTTTACGGGGTCGGTTTTCTTCAAGGAATCACATTTTTTTGAAATATTTTCAAAATTTTTAAGAAGTTTTGAATGTTCATCCTTGAGTTTTTCTAGTTCCTCACTGATTGACCTCGTTCTTTCGGTTTCATTGGTCAAAACTGAATTTCTGATTTCAGTGAGACATTTTCACTAATCACTTTATCTTTAATTTCGTGAAACTTTTCAAATTCTTTGATAATTCTTTTAAAAGAAATGTCCTCTGAGCTTCAGTGACATGGTTCAGAGTTAACATCAAAACATATAGATGCACTAGATGAGGGCAGATTAGTTGTTACCATGATTTCGCAGTTTGAAGCGCTTTCTTCATCATCATCGGTAACGTCTCCATCAATCGCTGCCATGAAGGCAAGGAATGCTTCCTCTTCTTTTTCATCCTCAGACGTGTAGTAGCCATCATCATGGTCCGGTATGTCTGGCACTTCGGTTCTTATGAGCATTGCTTGGGCAACAGCTTTGGATGCTCTCCTTTCGAACACCTTCTTCAATATGTCTCTCTCCTCATTGTTAGAAGATTCGGTCAAAGATCAAATTAACCAAGAAGGAAGGAAATCAACCAACAAATTAATTCAAGATTATAGGAGATCATTGAGTGATTATTTCCTTTTTCTGTTGTTCATCATATCTATATATTTGTGTATATTGTATTCATAAACATATTCAGAAATAAAGGTCAAAGCCTTTCAATCATGTTCAATTCTAAAAACCAACATGGTATCAGAGCAGGATTTCAATCCTGGCTCTGAAGATCCAAATAACACCCCCTCAGACAACCGACTCAAGTAGGGAACTCAAATTCAAACCTCATCATCGTTCCGCACACCAAATCAAAACCAAAACTCCCTCATCAAGCCTTGAACTCAGAAATTAGTTTCATCATCGTTCTTAATACCTTTCTCAAACCTATAACCAAGATCAAAGCAGATTTTCAGATTCTTCAAGACCTGCAACAACATGACAACAAACAATCAGAGTATGCCCATTCATTTAAGCGAAAAACTAGATGGCAACAATTTTGCTGTTTGGTCCAGACTCATGAAGATGGCGCTTGGAGGCAGAGAATGCCTTCCTCATATCACAGGAAACCCAGCACCTCCAGAAGAGAAAGATCCGAAATTTCCGCAATGGGAATAGACAGATCTCATGGTATGTTCGTGGCTATTACAAAATATGGAGGGGCCATTGACCTCCAATTTTGTACATTATCAAAGTGCAAAAGCAATATGGACTGCACTCACAATCACTTATGGAAGTGGCACTGATCCCTTCATCCTCTACGATCTGGAAATAAAAGCAAACAAGATTAGTCAAGGAGGAATGAAGTTGGAAGAATATTGGAATAATCTTCAAACCTGTTGGATGAACATAGATAGAAGTGATCAAAGTGCAAGGGAATATTGCGAGAAATGCAGTATACATCATCAAAAACAAAAGCCATAAAAGATTGTTCCAATTTCTCTCCGGGTTGGATCCAAAATTTGATCAAATTCGGAAAGACACCCTCAAGGAATCCCCTGCACCAACCGCCGAATCCGCATTCAATAGAGTACGAAGTGATGCTGCCAGATCAGAGGTACTCCAATCGGCAACAACATTATCTGAAATAGGGTCAACGGGATCCATAGGATCCGGCTTTGCCCTCCGAAAAAACCCCTCCGCAAATCGCCCCGGCCCGGCTCGCACCGAAAGTCAGTATTCCCGACCACAAAAGATTGATAGGTCGAAACTCCAATGTTCCCACTGTGGGAAGAAGAAACATACACGAGAGATGTGCTTTGAGCTAGTGGGATATCCAGAGTGGTGGGAGGATAACCACAAAAATTTGACTACCACCGCGAAAGAAAAAGCTGCCGCCGGAGTGAATGGAGGAGACAGAGAATCCCAGCCGACGACCGATGCGAACATCGGGTTTGGGGGGAACACCGGCAGTATCACCAGAAGCAACAGCGCCGCCTGGAGGTGGAGGTAAAGGGTTGTGTTTCAACACAAACCCTAGTTCAAATCCTTTTATTAATTCTGGAAATTTACATTTAAGTCCTTCTATTTCCATGCCCTTAAACTTCAAACCCCATTCCATTCGATCCAGTCCCTCTAATTTCATAACATATAATTTTAAACCCCAGACTTTGCATAATAGTCCTTCACCCATTAAAAATAATATTAGAGGTACCACTAATCATATTTCCACTGTTTATAATACTCAAGGAAAAATTCACGATAAAACTTAACAATGGATCTTTGATTGTGGTGCTTCTGATACTATGACCTTTAATAGGGGGGGTTTTGTTAGCCTATCGAAACCTACACGTACTCATGTTCAAACTGCTAGTGGGGAATTAACACCTGTTAGGGGAGCAGGAACCATTGAAATTTCACCAACCATACGAGTGTCTAATTGTCTATATGTTCCTACTCTTTCACATAAACTATTATCCATTAGTCATGTCACTAAAGAATTAAATTGTACTCTTGTGCTTCACCCACATTTTTGTTTCCTCCAGGATATCCGGATGGGGGAGATTATTGGACGTGACACTGAATGCGAGGGCTTGTACTACGTTGACGAGATAGTTTCCAATGGGACCGGACTGTTGGCACATGGATCTTCTTCTCGAGAAAGTTGGTTATGGCATAGAAGGTTGGGTCATCCATCTTTAGTTTATTTTAAAACTCTCTTTCCTCACTTTGCTAAATGTAGTTCCAGTATTTGTGAAACTTGTGTTCTAGCTAAAAGCCATATACATTCTTTCCGTCATAAACCATAATAATACTCGTGTTGACTCTTTTTGCTCCTTAATTCATTCCGATATTTGGGGACCATCTCCTGTCACAGATAAACACAATTTCCGTTACTTTCTATTATTTGTTGACGATTGCACTAGAGTAACTTGTGTATACTTTCTTGAACACAAATCCCAAGTTTTAGACAAATTCACCCACTTCACAGCTATGATCCAAACCCAATTTCAGAAAACCATCCAAGTAATCCGGTCAAATAATGGGGGGGAGTTCGTAAATACAGCCATGAAAGAATTCTGCAGTGAAAAAGACATTATCCATCAAACTTCCTACCCATATACACCTGAACAAAATGAGGGTAGTGGAACGAAAGAATCGTATCATTCTCGAAATGACTCTTGCAATGATGATTGAATCTCAAGTTCCACTATTTTTTTGGCCCGAGGCAGTTGCTACGGCTGTCTACCTTCTTAATCGCCTTCCCACAAAAATATTAAACCTTCAAACACCTCTTGATGTGTTGTCTACCTATACAAAAATACATGAACCTCTAAATCTTCAACCCGAATATTTGGGTGTTTAATTTTTGTCCATATTCCGAAACACGAATGAACGAAATTCTCTCTATGTGCAGAAAAGTGTGTCTTCGTTGGGTATGGGATAAATCAAAAAGGTTATAGGTGCTATAATCCGAAAACCCATCAAATCATTACCACCATCCACTGTACCTTCCTTGAAACTGAATACTTTTATAGCCAGCTTAGCGGTCAGTGGGAGAGTGAGAGATTCTCTAGAGAGGTTGACCCACTAAACTGGCTTGATCAAACTTTCTCGACGGAAGATCCACGTCCCGCCAACACTGGGGAAACTGCAGAACTAGTCTCCGAGATGGAAAGTCGTGATCCTCAAGCAACAGTGACATCACCAACTGATCCCTCCCCTCCGGAATCCGAAATTGAACCTGAGCCTGAACCAAACTCCAAAAATAATCCCGATTCACAATCTTCTCAGCCTACCAGAGGAAACTATATGTTACCTTCCGGAATTAATAAAGGGATTCCTCCAAGGCGGTACTCACCAGAAAGAGGTGGTAATGCTCGGTATTCTGTCAGCTCTCTTGCCAAGTTAAAGTTGTCAGATGATGCCAGTAAGTTTGAAAAGGCGTTGTACCAAGAAGCTATCCCACAGTCTGAGAAAGAAGCTCTTCCGAACACTAATTGGAAAGGGGCGATGGATAAATAAATGGGAGCACTAGCCCGGAATGCCACTTATAAAAAATGTCAATTGCCTGCAGGAAAGAAACCAGTTGGGTGCAGATCGGTGTTTACCATCAAATGAAAGCCAGATGGGTCAATAGAGAGATACAAAGCTCGTTTAGTAGCAAAATGGTACACCCAAGTCTATGGAGTGGACTATGCAGAAACATTCTCTCCTGTGGCAAAGATGAACACAATCCGGGTTCTTCTATCTATAGCTGCCAACTGTGACTGGATACTACACCAGTTCGATGTGATGAACGCTTTCCTTCATAGAGAATTAGAAGAAGGGAAAGAGGTTTATATGGAACCACCACCGGGGTATGAGCACGAGTTCGGTCCAAATGAAAATTGTAAGCTTAAAAAAACTTTATACGGACTCAAACAATCACCAAGAGCCTGGTTTGGAAGGTTCACATACGTAATGAGGAAGCATGGATACTCCCAGAGTAATTCAGACCACACGTTGTTCAAAAAAGGCGAGGAAATCTAATTACTTGCCTTATCATATATGTGGACGACATGATTTTGACAGGAGATGATGTTGAGGAGATTGGTGAGTAGAAGAAGAATCTATTTCTGGAATTTGAAATGAAAGACTTGGGCAATTTGAAGTACTTTCTGGGAATTGAAGTACTCTGATCAAAAGGATGTATCTTCATTAATCAAAAGAAATACACTTTAGATCTTCTCGCTGAAACTGAAATGGTGGAGTGTAAACCTGCAAGCACTCCAATTGTGGTAAATCACAAACTTCAGAAGATAGACGGAGGGGAAGAAGTAGATTGTGGCAGATATCAGAGACATGTGGGGAAGCTTATCTACCTTTCACATACCCAACCGGACATTGCCTATGCTGTTAGTGTGGTCAGTCAGTTCATGCACAACCCAAAAATAGATCATATGAAGGCTGCTATCAGAATAGTCAGATATTTGAAAAGAACATTTGATTATCGGATCCTATTCAGGAAAATAGGACATTTGGAAATACAGGCTTATACAGATGCAGATTGGGCTGGAAATCCCATGGACCGAAGATCTACTGCAGGATACTTTGCCATGATAGGGGAAAACCTAGTGTCGTGGAGAAGTAAAAAGCAAAAGGTTGTTTCCCTATCCAGTGCAGAAGCAGAGTTCCTAGGAATCAAAAGTGGCATTACTGAGATCTTATGGCTTCGGAAACTTATGCTGGAGCTTAATCTTTTCTCATGCAAGACGTGTAGATTGATGTGTGATAATAAAGCAACTATAAGCATTTCTGGGAATCCAGTCCAGCATGATAGAACCAAGCATGTTGAAGTGGATAGGCACTTCATTAAGGAGAATATTGAACAAGGAGAGATTGCATTGCCGTTTGTTTCTTCCAAAGATCAGTTGGCAAATATTCTCACTAAAGCAGTAGATTCTAAAAGCTTGGCAAATGTTTTGGGCAAGTTAGGTGTCGGAAATTTCGCCACTTAACTTGAGGGGGAGTGTTAGAAGATTCGGTCAAAGATCAAATTAACCAAGAAGGAAGGAAATCAACCAACAAATCAATTCGAGATTATAGGAGATCATTGAGTGATTATTTCCTTTTTCTGTTGTTCATCATATCTATATATTTGTGTATACTGTATTCATAAACATATTCAGAAATAAAGTTCAAAGCCTTTCAATCATGTTCAATTCTAAAAACCAACACTCATGAGAGACTAGAGGGCATTCATACTTCAGATGATCTGGAGAGTTGCACTCATAGAATGTGCGTGACTCTCTCTTTGTGAACCTTTTTTCACTGGACTGTGCTTTCTTTTCGTTTCCTTTTGCCTTCTCGAGAAACATGGTCAGGTTCCTTAGTTGTTCCTCCAGTTTGGCAACTGACAATTCAGTTTCCTTCTTCTGAACTGTGTTGGAAGTGTCATTCACTGGTGATGGTTGATAAATAGTTTTCTCGAAGTGAACATGCCTTTTTGATCACCTTTGGAAATCTCTATTTACGAAGAATGTTGCATCGCCATCAGTTATTGAATTTGGAGTTCTGGCAGCTTCGTTCCTGTTCATCATCTAAATATCCCATTCATGTGCTTGGAGTTCATCGAACAGTTCTTTGGTGGTCATCTTAGAGAGATCCATGGTTTTCAAGGTTTTTCATTTCACTAACGATGGCATTAAACCTTGCTTCCATCAATTTGATTGATTCGCCAGGTAGCATCTGTAAGGATTCATATTTCTCCACGACGACATGCTTCTTATTTCATTTCATTTCATCGCTTCTGTTTCTTTAGTGAGGTCGTTGATCCAATCCCAAAGTTCCTTGGCCGTGTTGTTCTCTACGGCTGCGTCCTGGAGGGAATCTGAGAGGGATTGTATGATCATTTCATGTGCGATGATATCGACTTGATCGCGTTTCTTGTCCTCAAGTGTCCAGTCCTCCATTGGTCTATCTATCATCTCGACACCGCCTGGATTCTCTCCTGTTGCGAGGTGGACTTTGGGAAACTGGATCTTCAGAGGTCTATTCTTCATAACTTCATCCATCTCTGGATGTTGGGCTTTTAGTTGAATGAGACACCTCTTCTTCCATACTTCAAACTTCTCCGGGTTGTACTTAGTAAGGCTTGGATAACTCATCATTATCTTAAGATAATTTGCTCGCTAATCACACTTAACAAACAAATTAGAGTGTAAGGAAGTACAAATCCGATCTTAAGCGACTCAAAACAGGACAGTCTAGAAAGACCGACCTGCGCTGATACCACTTGTTGGTCCCAGATCAGAGTACGTATAATGTGCTGCGAAAGTATTAAGACAGTTACTTACACTCTAAAAGGTGGCAGTTCAGTTTCTTTTTAACACAGTTTATATGTGACAGTTTTAAGAAACACAGTTTGTCTTAGTCAACAATTTAGATTAACAGTTTTACAGTTATAAGCAGTTAACAGTTATACACTTCAACACTTCAAGACAAGTGTTGAAGGTTTCAAGATATAATTGAAAACTGTAAGATGCGCAAAGTAAGTAAAACAGTAAACGACACAGGATATTTATTGTGATTCGGAGCCTTAAGTCCTACGTCCACTCATCGGATATCTGATCCGGAAATTCACTAAGTTATGAAGATACAGTCCTCACGATCTATAGCCAGTTGCTGTAGAAACCTACGCCCACAGCATAATGGATCACTCGCCCAGGTGGTTGTACTTCACTCCTTCTTTAGTTCGTCGAAGGCTCTGTGTCTTCTTTGTGAACTGACAGTCTTCGAAGATGGACTGAGGACAAACCTCCTTTTTCCTTCTCCGGTAGATTGGATGGTTGAGTTCTTCCCAAAACGTACACTGGTTGGCAATTGCCCGTAATAACCTATTCTTTTCTCAGAAGATCAGGCTGTTGTGTTCTTACTCGAAAAGTAAGAAGACCAACAAAGTAGATTAAGTAAGCAGCTTAATCATCGTGCACACAAGGTCACACGGAGAATCTCAAAGGATTTTTTAAGCAAAAGTGCCTCGTGTTCAATAACGGAGTTAATGCCTTCTCGCTTGATAGCTTTTAATGCTTGAGCTTTAAATTCGGCAGAGTGACGACAAGGATAAATGTGTCGAAGGTTATTTTGTCTCTAATGCTCCTGCTATTTATAGTTTTGATGGAGAAACTAGCCGGTAGAGACAACTTGAACGATGTCCAATCAGAGTTCATCCTTCTCTGAAAAGTAGCCTGCACTTCTGCCTTTTCTGCGGTACTGTCCTGCTTTTGCAGGTCAGTTTGTACTTCATGTGTCAGACGCCGAACAACATTGTACGCCAGTCACAACTGAGCGCCTGTTAGTCTTTTATCATTGACTTCCTCAATGTTCTTCTGCGACTGATTGGCATCTTGCTATGTACGCATTCCTTAACGTGAAATTGTCCTGGTCTAAAAGTGTGAGCGCCTCTCGACAGTTTCTTTGTAGAAAACAATGTCCACAGTTTTCTTGATATATGAACCTTGACAGGAAAAACTGTATGTGCAGTTTTTCTTAACTGTTACTCTGCTCTGTTTTCTTCGTCCTTTGTGGTTGACAGTTATCACGTCTTAATGGCTTTTTCTACAAAAATGTTCCACAGTTTTGACAGTTCTCTTCTCCTAGACTATTACAACTCGACCATCCTATACAAGGATTACATGAGTTAATAACTCTAAGGCCCTAGACTTTGGTATATAGTTTTGACACATCAAAACATCGAATTAAGGTGAGATTTCTACATCAACAGCTAACACACCTATTATTTTTATTTCTCAAAATAAATATTTGATATATTAAATTAAAATATTAGTAAAAATAAAATATTAGTTAAATTAAAATATTATAGATGTAGACATATTTTTAATAAGAAATCTTCATTTTATAACTAATATTTTATTTTAAATATATTTTAATTTTAAATATCAGATATGGATTTTAAAAATAATAGTTGATAATAAAAATATTATTTCTTGTGGTTCGTTTCGTACGATACGAGGCCACAGAACACAGGAATCAGATAGTACAAAAAATTGAATAAACGGGCTAATGTATTTAATCGAAATTATAGCACGAAATTAAAATAAGCGTAGATCGACACTAAATGATAATGGAAAGCAGTAACGAACTGGAGATAAGCGAACTCAATACAAACAAGTACAAATACTTATCGCAACGTTACAAGGCATAAGATCGAAGTCCGATAAGCATAGTACTGAGCTTGACAACTGAGTCACAATGCTGACTAAAGTGAGAAAATATCGAAAGCTTAATTATGTGTTGATAATTAGACGCCAAATTTCGGCTTAGAAGAGCTTATTTATAGAGATTCTGACGGCGCTAGGGTTTCTGGGACGCACATCTAGGTGGTTGAGCAGAAGTCTCTGGCTTTGTCGGGGTTGTTGCAACGTCTCTATCTCCAACTACCTCTGAAATTGCCGCATGCTTATCTATTTGCCCTCCTGACCGTTAAACAGCTCGCAAGGTGTGGTTTTTCATTCTTCGTTCTATTAGAAAGGATGTCTCTTCTTTTGTCGAGCTGTCTAGTTCGGTAATTTTGTGGAACTGTACTGGGCGAACTCCTGCAAGCTTCTCTGATCACTTTCTGTCTCGGCTAGTTTGGGCTGACCCTTAGTTAGCCTCTTTTAAATGCGGGCGGGCTTCGTTAAAAGATAACAATATTTTTAAAAATAATATATTAGTTGAGTAGATATTTAAATATAAAATTATTTAAATAAATAAATTTTGAGATATAATTCTCTAATTAAAAAATTTAAGATAAATATTTCCCTATATTCCCAATATTTTTATCGTAAAGTTTGTTGGTGCCGGCTGCCGATGCTGAGTGGAAAAAGGTTTGAAAACGGTTCAAACAAGTTAGGCATTCCGCGTAAATACAGAATCAGATCTCCCACCATCCGTATCTGATCCAACGGCTGCAGTGAGTCTAGGGTTTCTAGGAACATTCTGGAAGGTCAGTGACTGCCTCCTTCTCCTTATAAATTGCGGCGCCTGTTCATTTTGGTGCGCCTCAGTTTTAACTTTAGTTCTTCACATCTACTTGAAAGCTTCTCTTGCATTTCGCAGATTCAAATTAGTTCACACCAACAATGGCGGGCAAGGGAGAGGGACCGGCCATCGGTATAGATCTCGGAACGACGTATTCTTGCGTGGGCGTTTGGCAACACGACCGTGTTGAAATCATCGCTAATGATCAGGGAAACAGAACGACGCCGTCCTATGTCGGTTTCACCGATTCCGAGCGGCTCATTGGTGATGCCGCCAAGAACCAGGTCGCCATGAACCCTATTAACACCGTTTTTGGTATGGGATCTACTCCTTAAATCTTAATTTCGGCTCTTAGAATTTGTAGGTTTGGGTTTATTTGTCAGATCTGCATTCGAACAGCATTTAAGTCGATTATGATTAATGATTTATTTTGGATCTGCTATTTGAATTATCATTGTCGACCTGTACAGTTTCTTTGGCACCCATGCTATAATTCTAGTATTCATGACAATCATTTTATGTTTGAATTGAATTATTGCTTAATATGTAGCCAGATTCATGCCGTCATTTCATCTGAATCTATGTGTTCATTTTTTTTCATCTTGTACATAGTACATTAGTTGCTTGAACTACCGAACACTTGGAAGTCGCTCCAAATGAGCTATTTTTCAAAATAGAACGCTTGTGTTATTGAATAATTGGAAAGTCGAAAATTAGTTTTGTTTAAAAAAAATTGTAACTTGAAGCTTATTTTTATTGTTGTTAGTTTTTTTGAATGCCACATTGTCGTTGCTCGTCTGAGTGCTGTCCTGTTGTAAGATCATTGATCGAATGTGATTTCGGAGATTCACGGTAGTAAATTTAATTGTATTGACGGTGGTGCTCATTGTCACGGTTGTGTTACGTTACGCATGTGTTGTTGAATTGATTTTAATTTTATTTTTAGCAAGTTTGTGACTGAGTTTTATACTCTGTGATCACAATATTAATCGAATATTTACATATTTTATCAGATGCTAAGAGGTTGATTGGAAGGAGATTCAGTGATGCCTCAGTTCAAAGTGACATGAAGTTGTGGCCATTCAAGGTTATTCCTGGACCTGGTGACAAGCCCATGATTGTTGTTAACTACAAGGGTGAGGAGAAGCAATTTGCTGCTGAAGAGATCTCATCTATGGTATTGATGAAAATGAGGGAAATTGCTGAGGCATACCTTGGTTCATCCATAAAAAATGCCGTGGTCACTGTTCCAGCATACTTCAATGATTCCCAGCGTCAAGCCACTAAGGATGCTGGTGTGATTGCTGGCCTCAATGTAATGCGTATCATCAATGAGCCCACGGCTGCTGCTATTGCATATGGTCTTGACAAGAAGGCCACCAGTGTTGGGGAGAAGAATGTATTGATTTTTGATCTTGGAGGTGGTACTTTTGATGTCTCTCTTCTCACGATTGAGGAGGGTATCTTTGAGGTTAAGGCAACTGCTGGTGACACTCACCTTGGTGGTGAAGATTTTGACAACAGAATGGTCAATCACTTTGTTCAGGAATTTAAGAGGAAGCACAAGAAAGACATCAGTGGCAACCCCAGGGCCCTCAGAAGGTTGAGGACAGCTTGTGAGAGGGCAAAGCGAACTCTCTCTTCCACTGCTCAGACCACTATTGAAATTGACTCTCTGTATGAGGGTATTGATTTCTACGCCCCAATCACTCGTGCTAGGTTTGAAGAGCTCAACATGGACTTGTTCAGGAAGTGTATGGAACCTGTTGAGAAGTGCCTCAGGGATGCCAAGATGGACAAGAGCACTGTGCACGATGTTGTTCTTGTTGGTGGTTCCACTAGGATTCCCAAAGTTCAGCAGTTGTTGCAGGACTTCTTCAATGGGAAGGAGCTGTGCAAGAGCATCAACCCCGATGAGGCTGTTGCTTATGGTGCTGCTGTGCAAGCAGCCATCTTGAGTGGTGAGGGTAACGAGAAGGTTCAGGATCTGTTGCTTCTTGATGTCACTCCCCTCTCTCTGGGTTTGGAAACAGCTGGAGGTGTCATGACAGTGTTGATTCCTAGGAACACGACCATTCCCACCAAGAAGGAGCAAGTCTTCTCAACTTACTCTGACAACCAGCCGGGTGTGTTGATTCAGGTTTATGAAGGTGAGAGGACGAGGACAAGGGACAACAACTTGCTCGGAAAATTTGAGCTCTCTGGCATTCCTCCTGCTCCTAGGGGAGTTCCTCAGATTACTGTGTGCTTCGACATTGATGCCAATGGTATTCTGAATGTCTCTGCTGAGGATAAGACTACCGGACAGAAGAACAAGATCACTATTACTAATGACAAGGGTAGGTTGTCCAAGGATGACATCGAGAAGATGGTTCAGGAAGCAGAGAAATACAAGTCAGAGGATGAGGAGCACAAGAAGAAGGTGGAAGCAAAGAATGCATTGGAGAACTACGCCTACAACATGAGGAACACTGTGAAGGATGAGAAGATAGCGTCGAAGCTCCCTGCAGCTGATAAGAAGAAGATTGAAGAGGCGATCGAGTCGAGCATCCAGTGGCTAGATGGGAACCAGCTGGCGGAGGCTGATGAGTTTGAAGACAAGATGAAGGAGTTGGAGAGCATCTGCAACCCGATCATAGCCAAGATGTACCAGGGTGCAGGCGGAGAGGCTCCCATGGATGACGATATTCCTGCCCCCAGTGGCGGCAGCAGTGCTGGCCCCAAGATTGAGGAGGTTGACTAAATTGGTTTTCCTCTATTATCCAAGTTTTGTGTTTATTTTTGCTGGACAGTTTTTTTTTTCTAAATTACTTCATGGTAACCTCCAGCAACATTTTTCTGTTTAATGAAGTACTTTCTTTCTTACATTTGTGTTGCTCTTTGTTCTCTGATTTCATCTTATCGTTCTAATATTTTGAAAGGAAATGTATACTAGTTAAGCTTGCACCCTATGATGTGATATCATAAGCTAAAAGGCTCTAATGAATAAAAATATTTGTAAGTGCGAAAGTGGGATAAACAATACAATCGTAGTATATTCAAAGATATCTATCTATTATATTAAAGGAGTTCCAGAAATATTCCCGCCTAAATTCTCGAAAAATGTATCAAATTGCCTGCTCATTTTAAATGCAAAACGAGAACTCATTTTAAAAGGCTGTCAAATTATTATCCGGTGTGATTTTTTTAAATTTTCCCAAGAAAATCCATCATCCAAATTCTAGATTTCATCAACATTAATATTAATTTCCATCTTAAATGCATCCTGAGTCCATTTTGAATTTAAACTTTTCGACTTCCATTTTGTAAAGTTCAATTTTGATCTTTCGACTATCCATTTTGAAATTTTATTTTAAACGTTTGATTGTCCATTTACTTTTATAAAAGTCATCACAAGCCATTAAGATAATATGAAAGTATCATCTATGTGGTGCTATCTAAAAGATCTTTCACTCAACAAAGATTGAATTCTTCAATGAAAAACAAGAATAAAATTGCACAGTAATTTTCAAAGGTATGCAAATTTTCATTCCATTAATTTTTATAGCCGAGGTCTTATTTACTAAAGGCATTGTTTTATTTTTAGGGTGAAAGTAGCAACTCAACAATTCATCACCACGACGGAAAAGAAAAAATGAAAGCATGCGCGGACAAAAAAAAGTCAAAGTGAAAAAAAAAACAAAAATTATGATCGATGATGTTCAAGTGATAAGAGAGAGAGATTTTTTTTAAGTGCAGTGGTAAAAATGTATTTAGAATGGTTTAGATTGAATATGTGTATTGAATTACTTTAAAAATTATACGCAATCAAATTATTAGAATATGAATGAATCTAAACCATTCATAAAAAAAAATTAATGGTTGAGATAGATTTTTTTTTAATTTCATATTTAATTACTTTATAAATTATACGCAATCAAATTATTAGAATTTATTCATATTTAACACAAAATTTAAGAATAATATTGATCACACACACATAGTGGATTAACATTGTTCTACAATTATTAAATTATGGTTAAAATATATCAGTATATATAATATATTATGAGCAAGTTAAAATAAAATGTATTTTTGAAAGAATTATTACATATTAATTTTATTTAAAATTTATTTCATAAATTTATTTTCAAGAATAATTTAGTTTTACAAAATTATTAAAAACATTGCATAAATGCAATTATTTAGTAAATTAACTATAGAGTTTTTAAATTGCAAAAATCATTTGAAACAAACGACAAAATAAAATAAACATGTTTGCAATGTAATTTGAATATTAAAATTCTTATTTTATTATTTTAATTTTTATACTCATATTATTTTCAGGAATCAATGCATTTAATTTATAATATTTATTTTATTTTACAAGAACTTAACATTTATAATTTTATAAATGTTAGACATTGAGTCGATAAAATGATCTAAGTTAGAAATTAAACTATGATTTTCGGTGTAAGATATTAAATTAAAAATATAGACAAATATTATGAGTTAAAATTATAATTTTGTAAGCACTATGTTATATTTGTAAAGTTGACAAATATTATATGAGCGTAAATTCAAATACTTTTATTTTGAGTAAACTCTGAATGAATAATATATGTGGTGATAATTTATTAGACAAGTTTAGTTCGTATTTTGATAGATTTTTATACAATATGTAATTAATATTATTTTAAGCGAACTACAATAATATACTTACTGAAATAAAAATTATTATTTAATAAAGTATATAAAATTATTACCATAATATTTTAAATTATATTATTTGTATATTATTTTGAAGAACATATGTTTGCGCAACGCGCACGAGTGTAAATCTAATCTATATATATATTAAAACGAGACAATATAAGAAAGTATTGCATTAATTATTATGAAAACATACTATATTTATTTCTATTCATATTTTCATCAAAATTTTCAGGAAATATTGTTGAGAAATATGTATAGATCAATTAGATTGATTTTTCCTTAATTATTAAATTTTATATTTTAGGAGAATATTTATAAATGAAATTAGAAATATATATATATATATATATATATATATCTTTAATTGATTAAATTCATTGTAAGAATGTTACAACATTAAAATGTGAACTTTATGGATAATGAAAGTACTATATTGATAAATGTATTTAATGATCTACAACTAAGTCTAACCATATGTGTGAAGCATTATTATAAAAAATATTTTTCTGATTATTTTAATATAAATAATTGTAATTTTGATTCTAAATTATAAGAAAATTAGGGGTACACAAATGTATATAAATCAATTAGAAACTCATTTGATTGATTTTTCCTTAATTAGGGTGAAGATTATTATTCTAATAAGTATTTTTTTAAATTTATCATCCATAATGTTATAATTAATCGATAAATTATTCATTATAAAAATGTTGATTCATTAGAATATTACACTTGGATAGGTCAATAATATTCTAAAATAATTTATTATATTACAATAAAATAAATACATTTTAAATTTAATTATATTTAGATGGCCAAATTTAAAGTTAAAAAACAATTATCTATCTATATATATAGACAAATTCTCAGATGAGACGGTCTCATCATTTTTATTATGAGACGAATTTAATGAAATGATGTGTTTCTTTATTGCAAACGATGTCTCACCATTTTTATTGTGAGACGAATTTAATGAAATGATGTATTTCTTTATTGTAAATAATGTAATTTTTAAAAATAAGATAATGTATTTAACTTATTGAAATGATGTATTAAGATCCGTCTCACAATAAAAAAATGTAGAGATCGTCTCTCAGGAGACCAACTCATATATAAAATATTAAAATAAATGCTTATCTATTTGTATATTTATATTACTATTCCTAAAATTAAGGTTCCAAAATATTTATTTCCCTTCTAAACAAAACTTACGAAAATATAGAAATTAATTAATATAATAAATCTTGCAAGGTAATAAATGTCACTATGCAAAATGATTCAATGAATATGGCAATAAATCGGTCATGATACTTTCATTTTTATATTTTAAAACATAAGAAAACCAAATTATATTAGCTAAAATTATGGCACAAATTGATAATCAAATTAAATACAACCCTTTAATCATGGTCGAAATAATTAATTGAATACTTTTTTTTAAAACTCTTCATTCTCCATCTCCTCTCAAATGAAAATTTTAATTGTGCTCATTTTAAATGGTTTGTTAGTTTTTTTTAAAAAAATTATTATAATAGATTTGTTCATTCTCCTCTCAAAAGAAAGTTTTAATTGTGTTCATTTGTTTTATTTAATTTTTTTTATTATAAATTATTCTATTTGGCTTCAAGTTGAGATTTAGCGACAGAGTTGCAACTATCATTGTTGGCTCAGAAGTCAGAAGTGGTAGCCATGGTTGAGCAGCCACTCTTATCTCGACGACACGTACAATTCTGCCTGATTATGTAGAGGCAATCAATGGAGATAAGTGTGAACCACAATCTACTTATTAGCAAGAATGTTGTAAAACTTTATACTATAATTTTTTTTAAGTAACAACTTTTACCATATGTTTGTATTTGGCAAATGATGAGATGTGTATAGCATCTGCAATCGTAATTATATGTATAAATATATTGGGATATCTTTATACTTTTTAGAGTAATGTATATAAGAAAATTATGGAATTAACTACTATTACGATAATTACTTTACATGTTTTGTAGTTCATATACTCAATGAAAATATTAAATGTAATAGTATATTATTGTTCTTAAATAAAATTGAAATTAATCTATTACTCATTTTTTTATGATTAAAATACAATCTAAATAATAAATTGAAAATGAGAGAAGAGATGTGAGAAACAGAATAGAGATGCATGGTGTGCATTTGTGTGTATTAATCGGAGATATCGGGATAATGATAAAATATGCATAAAAAATGAGACAATAAACAAATATATATTATGTACATAAATTATGTCTTATCATATAATTTTATAGTTGACCTTTTTTAAATACCCATATTGATTGTCTATTTGTAATATAAATAATTAAAGTCTCATGCATCACATGAGTGCCATACTAGTATAGAAAGAAAAGAAGGAAAAACGAAAAGGTTATTAAAAAATTGACTCAGCCTCCACAAGGTGACCTTTTGTCAAAAAACAATGAATCTTGCTCTGTTGCAACTTCAATTATTTGAGGAAGTGGAATATGATGACCCCACTCCATAAAGAAAACAAACAGGGACATGCCCTTATCATAATTCTTTCATATATTTTCTCCACCCGTAATGCACCTTTCTTCATACCTTATTTCATATTGATTTCGAAATCTGCTACTTTATCTATCATTTTCTATGATATATATCTACCACCACTAGTTGCTGCACACATCACACCTATATCTTTTCTGATTATCACAGACACACAGAGAGAGAGAATATTACATTTACGCTTTCATTGGGCTGAAACCAATATTGAACTAGTCGGCATTCTACTTGTTGATATTTACTTATTAGAACTAGAATACATACATACATCAGTAGATCAAACTTGTATTCAGTGCCAACCACGGTATTAACACATTGTGTATCAAGTGAGATGAAAAACAAAGCAAATATAAATACTTTCCACAACAAAAACAAGTACATCTTAAATCCAGCAAGATGCATGGGACAGAAAAAAAAACACACACAATATTTTAAGACCTTAGAACTGAATATAGCAAAAAAAGCATATTGCGCTTGATTCATTTACTACAGCACGATGTTAGTACACCATCAGTGAAAACCAACCTAGCAGACTTCAGGTCAAGTTGAGATCATTACCACCATGGTGAGGACGGAGGCAAACTCGAACCTCGTGTTCTTCTGCTCCCGCTTGCAGCTTTGGCACCAGTATTTCAAGTACTGTTCCTGGTCCGTCGTAATAAGCTTCTATGTTGGCATCTTCAGGGATTCGAGTTGAAAGAGGGATTTCTCTAACAAACTCTCCAGGCGGGCAGTGCTCCGATGATGGATCTGCGAGCTTGAATGTCCTGTTGTGTCTCTTGATGAATGGCGTGCGCGAAGTACTCAGGCACGAGACCTTGATGATCCCGTGAGTGAGAGTATTCCTCCACGAAACTTTCACCCTGTGAAGATCCACAAACGGCAGGCTGACTAGGATCAGATAACCTTTTGCATCTTCGTACACTGTTTTCGCAGCTGTAACTGGACCGTAGACATTCCTCAGCACTCCACTGAATTCACCTAGCCAACGTGGTCCATTGAGATTAACTTCCATATCAGGGGCACGATCAGGAGCGTTCACGGACAAATATTCATCATCATTCCCCTGTGAGCAGAAATCTTTCTTCCTTTTGTTGGAAACAGGAGAGAGATCCAGCACATCCCCATTGCTGTGATTGGTGAGCTGACTCGACAGATTTAGCACAGATCCATTGAGCAATTTCTTAGTGTGGGAATGTGGATTACCCTTCACTGCAGAAGGTCTTTCAAGCTCAAACTCGGTGTTCGGCAGATTTCTCCACGAACCATAATCGCTAGCTTCAGGAGGAATCATAAAGCTAATGTCCCTCCCAGTGAGTTCCATCCATCGTTTCCGATCATCTTCATCCAGAACCATAAGATTGGGGGATGGAACGACCTCAATACCATGAACACACTGAGGGTTTGAAAGACCCCTGTAATGTTTCCGCTGCATCCGATGAGAACGAGCAAAGCCTTTATCAACGCTGAATGGGAAGGGACGCTCTCCTTGACGAGAATGGCCATTCATATAACTACGCAGCTGCATCTTACCAAGAGCATTTTCAGGCCTTTCTTTGAATACCCACATATACATATTCTCCATATCATGTTGAACCATGAAAATATCAAGCTGGAGATCGGATTTATCAAATCCAGCAACTCCATTACTGTCACGTGTTATCTTTGCCTTTGATTTCTCATTCAGCACAGGCTTGAAGTAAAAGCTGAAGAAACACCAAGCACCCCAGATACTATCAACCCTTTTTGCACATTTCCTCCCAACCTTTGGAGCACTAATGAAACTCTCGGTCTCGTATATTTGAGTGCCCAGCCCAACATCAAGAATATCACAATGTTCAGGATTCCAAGGTTGTGGAGGGGGGCTTCGCTCAGCTGAAAGGGGTAAATTGATATCAGGTGGACGTGACAAAATAACTTGGCGATTCATCTCAAGATCTAATTCTTCGTGTGAAGATGAGGCACTCGAGTCCATGGATAAGATGGTTGAAGGGTGATGATTCTCCATCGACAAACCAGTCAGAAGTGAATCTCCCATCACAAAAAAAAAAAAAAAAACTAAATCCCTTTTTGTGAGGAGACAAATGCTTTAGACGTACAGACTAATTTTAGCCCCAATATGCATCTGAGCGAAGGCCAATCTTTATAAACAACTCCATCGTGTCAATCCCAGCTGCAAACTCCTACCTCCATCAAAACCCTAAATTTATTCATCTCTAGATCTCTGCCCAGCAATAACTCACATCAACCAAAACCCAAAACCCCAATTCGAACAAAAAGGGAATACACATACCCAATTTGGTCTAAACAGAGCAACAGGAACAATAAAAATAGAGGAGGCCAAGAATAGGTGAACAAAATCCCAGGAAAGAACAAGAGATAAGACCTAACGCTAATAAATATCAAGAAAAATCAAATGAAGACCACATCCAACCCTAATGCAAGAATCTCCTCAATCCCTCCAAAGACAGGTGGGAGACATCGAATCGAAGCCATCATATCCAATATATCTGTATCTTCTCGTAATTCTATTTCATAAATATAAAAGGTAATAGAGAAAGCGAGGAACTTTCTAATTAAAACTCAATTGCTTCTGTATATATATCAAAATATAGATATATTTACCAATCGATGAAGCCAAGGCCCAAGAAAAGTACCAAATCAGAAGGGATTTTGGAAGAATACCTTTTGGGATAAGCTTCCCCAACCAGAAATCCACACAAACTAGGGCACAAAGAGGAATCTACTCTTCTCAAAAGCCTCATTTTATTCTCCTTATTTCTCCCAATAATTAAGCCTGTCACCCTTCAACCAGTAGCAATTCTCTTCTCAGAACTACCAATTCCCACGACAAAAACTGCTTTATCTTCACCGGTTTTTCTTAGCAGAAAATTGAAAGTAAAAAAGGCGAAATTTGAGAGTAATCTATTGAAGGGAGGAGAAAATATAACTGGCCAAATGAAAGTGATATTTATAGAAGAAAGGAAAAGCCGGCACCAAATATTGCCGGGCTCAACCCCGACGGCGCCGTTTCGACCTCGTTAAGGTAGACGAGAAGACTTCCGTGTACACTTTTTATTATTATTATTTTTTTATTGTTATCTTATGATTTCAAATTTCACTATTTCAAATGTTGTGACTTGTGAACGACACAAGTCTCGTACTATTATGTTTTGTGGGCTCTTATATATATAAATTATTCTTTTATCTTTTTAACGTGGGATTTTTAGTTAGTTAGAGTATCTCCAACCGAATCCCAAAATCCATCCCAAAACCCAAATCAACTCCAAACGCAAATTTATTTTGCATTTTGCAGTCTTCTCTCTCCAAAATACACCAAATATGGTGTACTTTTGTTCATCACACTATTTCTTTAAAAAATTGCACTTTAACCCCCAAACTTATATAATTCTATAAAATTGGCATTTATAAATTTTGTAGTCTTTAATTATTTGTTCTAGTAATATATATATATATATATATATATATATATTATATTTTATAATTAAACTTAATAAAATTAAATAAGCTTTGATATGTTTATATTTTTATAAATTTATCATTTGTACAATTGATATGTTTATATTTTTATCATTCGATATCTTTTAATATAATCTTAATATCATGTTTTTTAATTTCTTTATTATTTAAATAATTTTTAATAAGTTATAAATTTATAGTTTAAATAATTATCCAATTAATAAATACGCAATTAATAATGTTTCGTATTTTTAATAATGGATTATCTTGTAATAATTTATTTTTTTGAAATTAATACAGGGTTTAAATTGCAAATTTGTTAGAGATATTGATTGTATTTAAAAAGTTGTGATAAAATGAATATGCTGAAAATATTTTTTTGAGTTTGAGTTTAGCGTTTTCGGTTGGAGAAGAATGGTGTTTGATGTGATATTTACTGCATTTTTGGTTTGGGTTTGAGTTTTTTGGTTGGAGATGTCTTATATGATATCCAACACCAAGATTTGATTTCTTTTCTTCTAATGCACTTACAAATTATTTACTTATATTAGGGTTAAAACATTTCAACTAAAAATAAATTTTATTCGAATAAGTCCGAATTGAATATCTATATCTATATATATATATTAAAGTAAGGCCGGAGGTAAAATAAGGCATGTTTAATTTGTATTAATTGTTCATTAATTAACTGATTAGTTCCTTAATTAATAAGTGAAACATTCTATAATTATAAATAGTAATTATGTACTTCTTTGTTTACATTAACATTTATGATTTAATTTATAATTGATATTTATAATTAATATATGACAAGTTATATATTAGTGAATATTCAATTAAAGATAAATCATATCTTAATAAATATGAATTAGTAGATTATATTTATTAGCTAAAAAAATAGTTGTGTACAAATAGTTTTGTTACAAATTACTTACTTTTCTCTTTCAATAAAATATTTTGTGTAAATGATATTTATTTAATTATAATTCTTGAATGGCTATCAATTACGTCTATATTTATTTCTGTAATTATTTCTTGAATGACTATCAATTCAAAATTAAATTATGATATTCATGGAAAAAAATTGAATTATGATTGAGTTTAAATAAATGTTGATGCTAATCGTAAATGTCAATTATTTATTTAACAAAATTATGTTTAAACTAATCTAATATCTTTGGTAAATTTCCATTCTTTATTTAACAAAATTCCGTTTTAACTAATCTAATATATTTGGTAGGGTTATGTATTAATGTATCAAAATATTTTTTCTCTTTAATTATTTTCAATTAAATTGTATCAAATCTCAATAAAAATCAATTAGGATATTATATTTATTAAGTAAGGAAATAATATTCATGTAGGAAAATAAAAAAAATATTAAATTGTTTATAAAAAAATTTTGCTTTAAAATAAATCTAAATTACGTCTATTTATCGTAGTCAAGTAATGAATAACTATCATCAAATTTTTTATTTCAAAATTTAAACAATCGATAAATATTATTAAAGTATGTGATTAAAAACCAAAATATCATTCAAGTGGTCACAAACAATTTGATAAATTAAAATTTGAAAAATTATACCATCAAAAAAAGAAAGCAAAGCATGTAGATAAAAGATTTTGTATTCCTTGAAATAAAAGTGCATGTTTCTATTTCATTTTGAAAAATATGAAAATTGGATCCGATTTCATATTATTCCTTTTGATATGAAAATTTTCAAATAAATACAAGGAGATATGGCAGCTAATATGTAGTGTTATTCTTACTTCTTTAAATTTTAAAAATTCATATTTGATGAAATCAAGTATATTTCATTTTATTAATATACATTATATTTAAATATATATAGATTATCGTACATCATTTTTTCTTAGAAAAGTGAGCATAGAAAATGTTTTTCATTATTTATATTTAATTGATAAAAAAGAATTAGGTTAGCTATACTGAATACTATAACTAAACAAGCAAATTAAAATATTAATACTTATTTTTTTTTACCTAATTTTCAATGAAATATATAAGTATAACTCTTGAAATATTGATGAGATTATTAGTTTCTAATCATGGCCAAAATAAATAAATTCTTGATCATCTGTCATTATATTGACATTATGAATATGAATACCATATATTATCACTTATCAAAAATTATAAAATAAGATTTGACAAATTAATAAAAATAAATAAAATGGATATTAATATAATATCACTTATTCACAGGAGTGGAGGCAACATACGGTTAGGGGGTAGCGGCCCACGAGCTAAAAACCATTTTTAGTTATATTTTTTAGAAAAATTATAAGGCACGATCCACGAGATGTAGTCAAGCCTCTACTATTATTTGAATTTGTATTCATCATTTTTATATATGCTTAATAAATAATAGACCATTTTATATCGTATTTAAAATTACTCTATAGAAATTAATAGTTAATACATTTTTAAAATTAATATTTTTTATTTAAATAAAATATTAATTTAATATTATTTTAATACAAATAATTAATGTTCCCATGCATAGCGTGGGAAGCAATACTAGTAGTTTGGTGATAGTAATGTTATTCTAAAGTTTGATGAATATTTTTCGATGATTAAAAAGAAAGAAAACAAATACCTAATGAGTAAAACTATCATAAATATTTTTTTTATAAAATTATATATATAAAAACAGTTATAAGTTCAATGGATACATCAAATTAATATAGAAAGCATAAACCACTTTTGGTGCCAAAAAAACGGATGGATATTATTAAATAATATAGGCATCAATAATTAGGGAGAGAAGGTGGAAGAGTGGTGTTGTTCAAGTTGTACACGCCTCCTGACGCCCAATTTTGATTGTTTCGATTTTTCTCTCTTTCTGAAAAGTGGATTGGCTTTTCTATAACTTGCGGTGCTTATTAATTTGTTGCTACTCATAATAATTCTCAATTCCGAACGTTTTATTTATAGTTAATTATGAATTTGAGAAATAAAAAAATATATATATTTTCTCATTTAAATAATATATCTTCAATTTAATAATAATATAATATATGAATAGAAAGGTTAGGAACTTAGGATGGAATCTTGTATTATATAAATATTTCAAATACGAGAAAATAAAAAATAAATTGATCAACAATTAGTCGTTATTCAACCAACTAAATTCTGCCCAGCTTTACGTGGTTCACCAAGAAGGCTACATACGCGGTCGGTTGCACGAGATTTTATTGATGTGTATGAGAGAGTTACATAGAGAATTACAAGCTTGAACCTACAAAAATTGCAAAAGAAAACTGCAAAATTGCGCGAGACAACGAGGAAGATGATGAGCTCAATAGTAGTTATAACTACAACCAAACCTAAAATGGCCCAATCAGAATTTTACACTTGTTGCGACCTCCTTTTCACACCAACAACCCTAAACCCACTTCTTCTAGTTAACAAAACACGCTTTTAACTATTGTAATCCATAATTTCTCTAAAATGTCCCAAACAAAATGAAACCCTACGTCAATATGTTTGAATTTCTCATGAAATACCTGATTTTGAGTAAGGTGGAGTGCCCTTTAGCTATCACAAAGCAAGTGTACTGAATCTTGCTTGATTCCCAACTCATTCACAATCCTCTTCAATTACGTTGCTTCCTTGATTGCTTCAATTATCGCCGTGAATTCTGCTCTGCAGTAGAGAGAGCTACAACCGACTGCAACTTTGACTTCCAACTTACAATTGATCCAAATAATTGAATATAAACCCTGATTGTGGTTTTCTTGTGTCCATACTAGCAGCATAATCAGAGTCCACGTATCCCGCCAAAGTGTCTGAGCCTCCTCCCATCTTCTTAAACTCCTGGCCA
>JAPKLW010001817.1:73593-143499 GCA_026898455.1 Plectranthus barbatus | reverse complement strand
AAACCACCAAAAATCATACATTTCCCTACCAATTTCCCAACCCATTTCCCTGCCATAATAATGATAAAAAAATCAATCCAAAAATCATTCGAAACATACCAAAATTCATTCGAAACCAAAACAACCAAAATTCATTCGAAACCAAAACAACCAAAAATCCATTCATTCGAAACCCATTCATTCACAAAAATTACAAAACCTAACAAAAAAAAACAAACGAAAAACAAATCCAAACAAATATCCATTAGTCATTCAAATATTCATAAATCGATGACAAATATCTCAATATGAAAAATTAAATAACATACAAGCCATGAATGAGAGATATGTCGCAGTGTTCTCGGGTTTCTCAATCCATTGTCGGGTCGGGCGGCTAGAAGAAAACATATCCATCATGACACATGTATAAAAAGCTTCGCTGCGCGGAACCACATCATAGAACTTTGCACACCATGAATATGTCATACGTCGTGTATGAATATCTCGCAAACCTAGTGTGTTTTTCGTCCAATATTTACCTGTAGTCAAATACAATCTAAAGTTATCGGTCATCTTTCGTAAGACCTCGACTCTCCTTTCCTTTTGCTCCTCAGTGGTTCGCTGACAGTAAGGATCATATACATCCACTGTCCACGATGGAAGATGTATCTGAACTGCGTGCCAATGCCCAAGAAAGTTGCAAGGTATAAGAAACTACAAAAAAAATAAAAAGAGTTAAACTAAATAATTTCATATGCGATTAATTAATGAAAAAAATAAACACTTAAATAATATAATATCAAAATTGCTTACCGTATCAGCATCATACCAATCCTTAGATGTGTCAGCGTCACTTCCCTCAATGAATTTCAACAGTGCCTCAGACACACGTCCTTCTTTTACAGCCCGATAATTTTTTCGCATTAGATCCTAACAAACAAACAAAATAATATAATTTTTCCGCATTACATCCTAAATATTAAATGAGGTGAAAGTAAGACTTACAAAAAACTTTCTACGAACTATCCGAATTTTAGAGGATTGATGTTGATTCATCCGGAACTGCATGGCCATAGTCCACCAATCAACAAAATCCAGAGCCAAATCCTTACTTGTGTCTTCAAGTTGATTGAAAAACTCTTGAGTAAATCTGGCCTCCTCTACCTGAGAAGTACGGAAGTGACCGGGTCCTGCAGTCCTGAACTCAACATAATTTTCATATAACTCAAAGGTGACCCCTTCCGGACGACCATCATCAACCTAAAAAAAAAAATAATAAAAACTTAGAAACACATAAAACATTATACATTATAGCATGATCATACTAAGAAAAAAAGAAACTAAACCTCCTCAGTGGCAGCGGCCTGAGCAAACTGCGACACAGACTGGCGCTTCGGTCCCCCTAACTCTCCAACATAAACCAGACTCTGATCAGAATCCTGGGAATGCACGGAATGCTCAGACTGCTGGGGTGACGAGCTACGTATCTCCTCTAAGTGGTACGAGGTGTTCGGTCTGTGCTCAGAATGTCGAGAGGGGCTCTGTCTCTGCGCTGACTGGCGGGATGCACTCGGTCTGTGCTCAGAATGCAGAGAGGGGCTCTGTCTCTGCTCCGAGTGGCGGGATGCACTCCGTCTGTGCTCAGAATGTCGGGAGGGGCTCTGTCTCTGCTCCGAGTGGTGGGATGCACTCCGTCTGTGCTCAGAATGTCGGGAGGGGCTCTGTCTTTGCTCCGAGTGGCGGGATGCACTCCGTCTATGCTCGAACTGGTGGGATGCACTCCGTCTGTGCTCGGACTGGCGGGAGGGGCTCCGTCTCTTCTCGGACTGGCGGGATGCACTCCGTCTATGCTCAGACTGGCGGGAGGGGCTCCGTCTGTGCTCAGACTGTCGTGATGCGCTCTGTCTGTGCTCCGACCGTCGGGAGGTGCTGTGTCTAAAGCCCTCGGCATCTCTACAATGGGCACATCGTCCAGACCGAAATAAATCGGTCACCACTCGGGTCAACTGCTGCGTCTGCTCAGCCACCAATCGGGTAAAATGAGGGATAACTCTCTCTGTGACTACCTCATTCACTATGCCACAGATTCTATCAACAAGTCTGCGTCTAGATGTATCGTGAGAATCCCCACTAGAAGAAGATCTGTGCTCCCTCAGACGAATCTGCCTACGTGTCGAAGTCTCTGGCATATCATGACCCGCACCATCACCCTCAGTATGCTCCTCCGGATGTCCCTCTGAATGCTCCTCCTTATGTCCCTGATGCTCTATCCTTAGAGGACGTGCCAGGTTTTCAGGAAACCGATAATTTACAGATAATGCCGTCTGACTCTGGGAGGTAGTATAGTACACTAAAGATTCTTCCTCTCGTAGAGGGATTAAGTTACGGGAAGCTTCTATCTGCAGTAAAAAATACAGTTAATAAAATGATATGGTGATTACAAATACACAAATAACATACCTGTTCTTGAGCAAAAAATGTCACCCAATTCACTGCAGCTGGCCTAGTAAAGCTCCATTTTATAAACCGAGGAAGATAGTTGGGGTGTTTCAAAATAGCACAAGCACCACCCAGCACCGGAATGGCCTCATAGGCCCAAATCTGCAAAATCATTTAAATGTTTACAAATGAGCAAATAATATATAATATTAACAAATTCAGTAAAAATTTTAAATTATACCTGTAATATCCAAATGGGACCGCCCAAACTCAAAGTAGGTCCAAGTGCATCTATAGTAGTGGGGGCAAGGTTCAAATAGTAGCATAACGACTTAAAAGCATAAGCCCCCCACGGAAAAGAACTCCATTTCCCCCAATCATCTACTAAAACATAAACCCAATTTTCAATCTTACGTTTCTCAGAATAGCCTAAGACAAAATACACCAAAGCTAATATATTAGCTACTCTCAAGTACAACTCATGGTCAGTGTTCTCTACATTTGCACTCTTAAAAATTCCCAACAATTCCTTAGCTGTAACATATTTACCACGACAAAATCTCTTAAGCACTGACGTCTCAGAAGGATCACAAGGAGCACATGGATCAAAATCAGTATTTCCGAATAGAAAACCAGTGACTAGAGCAACCTCACTAGCACCAAAATAAATACGCTGCCCACCAATAAGAAACGATAAAGTGTTTGGGACATTACTCTTAATTTCGTAACTTAGAAGTTCCACCAATGCCTGCGATGCACTAGTACCGTTTTTTGTCCAAAATAACAGATTACCAAACGGCCCATTCCTAAAATTATTAACTAAAGCCTCACCCCCTAATGATTCTAATGTAGTCTTAATGAGGTCCAATGTGGTCACTTTGGTGCATAAATTCACCTTAGTAGTTGTACCACGTAGGCAAGATCTAATCCATTCAACCTGCACAAATTATACTAAAATCTAAAAATACAATCATAATATAATAATTTTAATTAATTAAACTAGAATTAATTAACCAATTTTCAAATCTAAAAACAACCGAAAGAGAGTAACCAACAATTAAACTATAATTTTAAATCGACTAAATTGAAATCTAATTTCATAATAATTTTAAACAGCCGAAAGAACAAATTTCAAAACTAATTAAACCAGATTTAATCGAAAAAATAAAATCATAACATAAAACATCCGAATTAAATCAGAACGAAAAATAAACAAACGATATAATTCCAATTTCACGGTTAAAAGTAAAAGAAATTCAATTACCTGGTTCGGCTGATTGTCCATTAGAGTTTCCCGACCTTCCCGACCAAAATTAACCGCTCAAATAGGATATTTTTTGACGGCGATGCTGAAGGGGGGGACCAAATTTCGTGTTCTGCGTGTGAAAACTGAACAAAATAGGTTAAAAAGACCTGGGTCGGGAAATAGGTCAGGAAACGGTTCCGGAAGGCGGGGATTGGGTCATGAAGGACCCGAATCGGGTGAATCCGAAGAGTTTTGGGTTCGGTCAGGAAGTGGGTCGGGAATCGGGTCGGGATGCGCTTGACTGGGTCGGGAAGGAGTTTATTTGGGTCAATATTCAAAATTACATAGGGTCATGATTTGGGTCGTGAAATGGATCAATAATTGGTCCACTATCGGGTCAATAAACGGGTCGTGAAGGGTTCTTGACCCGGTTTGGTTCCGGAATTCATTTTAAAACATATAAAATATTTTAAAATTTAATTTTATGTTTTTTTTAGTAGGAAAATTCGTCGGGAATGGTCGGGATAATTTTTTTCGGGATTTTAGTGATATTTTACCTCAAAATTAAATCAAAATACGTAAAACAATCATTGAATTCAGAAATAAGTACAAATTTAACAACAAATCTGACACAATTTTGTCCTTGGGGTATTTAAGATACATTTTCATAAGAAGGGGTATTTTCAAAATGTGTCTTATTGATTTGGGGTATTCCAGATTTCACCTCTTTTATTAATACACTTTTTAGTTTATATTATTTATGGGTTCCACTTATTATAATAATTATTTAATTATATATATATGTATATATATATATATATATATATATATATATATAGGGGAGTGATTATATGAGAACCAATCTCAGTCATCCAAATTGTGATCCAACACTCAAGACTAAATAAATTCTGTCTGCATTATAGTGTAGTGAAACATGTATTAAAGGTAATTTTGTAATATTTTTCTCTTTCCTCTAAAATTATCATAAAATTTTAAATTATCATAACTCCTTCGATTTAGATTATTTTTTAATGTATCATATATCAAATTAAAGGTAATTTAATTATCTTTCAAACGAAATCCCTATTGCATATGTTTCGATAAAAATCATCATAAAAAATAAAAATTAGTGATTATATTCATAATTCTCGTAACAGTACACGAATTCTTATATAATGAATGGAGTTGCACAATATAATGCATAAAGTTATATTATATAATGCAAAATATGATAGATAAAATGCGATATATTTTTTCCTGCGAGATCAAAGAAAAATTAAAATTCATTATCTTTGCATACTTTAGATAATATTATAATTATTATAAAAGTTGATCATACATTACTTGTTTTTAATTATGTATTTTTTTTGTTATATTATATAAATGTATATTACTACATTATATAATGCATGTTTGTTAGGTATATAATGAATGTTTGCTAGGTATATAATGCATGTCGATGTCAATATTATGAATGAAGTTATAGTATATAATGCAGATTATGATAGATAAAATGCAACATGTTTATTTCAGCGAAATCATCATTCATCGTTATATTTGCACTTGTCATGTACTCCCTCAGTCCCGCCGAATTGCTACACTTACCAAATTGGGTGTCCCGCCCGAATTGCTATATTTCTAAAAATGACAACTTTTTCACACTGAACAATAAAATATTAATTCCACTTACAGTCACATCCTTAATTCCCGTGCCAAAAAGAAATGTATCAATTGACAAGGGACGGAGGGAGTATTATATAACAATAACATATGCATTAAAATGAAAGTAATAAAATTTTTCTTTAAAATAAAAGTAATACCATATATAATATGCATAATTCTCATAACAGTACACGAATTTATTATATAATGAATGCAGTCGTATAATATAATGCATAAAGTTATAGTATATAATGCAGAATATGATAGATAAAATGTAACATGTTTATTTCAGCAAAATCATCATTCATCATTATATTTGCACTTGTTATGTATTATATAGTAATAGCATATGCATTATAATGAAAGTAATATAATTTTTCTCTAAAACAAAAGTAATACCATATATAATGGAGGAAGTAATACCGTATAATGATAGTAATATTGTTCTAAAATAAGAGTAATACCATATTATAATGCAGGAAAATGTTTGCTAGGTATATAATGAATGTTAGGTATATAATGAATATTTCATAAGTATATAATGCATGTTTCTTATGCATATAATGCATGTTTGTTAGATATATAATGCATGTCGAGGTTGAATATGCAAACAGAATCTTAAATAAGTACAAAATGACAAAAATACCCTATAATGCAAGTTTTTTGAGATAAAATGACCGAAAATTCTAGTAAAATCATGAGCGTACATTCATCAAAATCAATGGCGAGGATTAGTTCTTATTTCTTATGGTAAGAGGTGTTCTCACTGGATCGCATCCCTATACAAACATATATTCTTCATTTGTTTTATTGAATAAAAAAAGTTTAATATAGTTCTGGCAAAAAAAGTTTGCATTATAATAATTGAAAAAAATAGATAAAAAAAATATATATATACTCCCTCCGTCCCAATTTATTAGTCTCATTTACCTTTTTGGTTTGTCCTATTTATTAGTCTCCTTTCCTAAAATGATAAATTTTTTCACACTCACCAATAAAATATAAATTTCACTACACTCACAAACATTGGTTATTGTGTCATTTCATTTGGGGACTAATAATTAGGGACGGAGGGAGTATATTTTAAAAATATATATATTTTATATTTATTTATATGTAAAATATATAAATAGAAATTTGAATTAAAAAAAAAGAATAAATAAATTTAAAGAAAACAAAAAGGAAAAAGGAAAAAAAAAAAAAAGCTCCCCAACCCTGTCCCACGCACGCCCAGTTGCGCTGCTGGAGAGTGCGCTGAACGCGCCAAATCTGTGCTTGCGTGGGGCGAGTGTATCTCACCCCGTATGGGGCCCACTTTTTTTTCTAGAAATAGGATCGTAAATAAGATCTCAATCCTTACTCTCTGGACCAAAATTAATGAGGTGGGAGATCTTAAATTTTTTAAGATCCCCAATTGGGATGCTCTCAGTGTATACATGTATAGCACAAATAATTTGGATCTCAATTTAGTTAGGGAACCATGGATCGGTCTAAATAACATGAACTAAACACAAGGTTTGAGTCAAAAAAAATTTAACCAAAAAAATTTGTTTTAAATGGCCATGGCTAAACCTGCCCGGCTAAATCATTTTTTCGAAAAAGTAAAAATTAAAAAAAAAATTTCTTGCTATTTTATCATACACCCTACCACATTAGCATTACCTCCTAGTTAACCATTTGATTATTATGAGAGGAATAAATTCACTTTTTTTTAATGATTGTTTGGATCAATTAAACATTTTCATTATAAAAATCAGTTGGTCACCTGAGAGACCGTTGTGAGACGTACCTTAATACATCATTTCAATAAATTAAATACATCATTTCATTTTTAAAAATTACATCATTTGCAATAAAGAAACACATCATTTCATTAAATTCATCTCACAATAAATATAATGAGACCGTCTCATATGAGAATTTGCCTATAAAAATTGGTTCAATCAATCTCTTTATTCAAATAAATATTTTATGGAGAATTGTCGATTTAGGATCTAAAAGATAGTTTAATTGTTGATTCAGGATCCGAAAGATCAAACAATGCTCAATCCAGATCTGATATTGAGGTCCTAGATTGAGAATTGTATGACCTTTAAGGTCCTGATTTGAGAATTTTTTTGATCTTTTAAATCCTAAATTGAGAATTAATCTTTCGGGTCCTGAATCGATAATTAAACTATCTTTCGGATCTTGAATCGATAAAACTTTCATATTTTATTCACACAAACTATAATCAACTCACACACTAATACATATTTTCTCATACACAAAAATCAAATATTGTCTTATTCTCTATCAAACAAGTTTATATGTGACGATCATCTTCTTTTACTGCGTCCACACAATCCAAGCGCTAACTGAGACAGGCGCCGTCACGTACATCCCAAACAACAAGGGAACGTTAGTGTCGGTATTGGCAGATCTAAGTGTTGGTAAGGGGGCTCCAGCCCCCCCAACCACAACCGAATTTTTTTTATAATTGTATTAGTATGATAATTAGATATTTTTATAGGATAGCCCTATTATCGAGAAATTGTGAACAAGAAAAAAGGGTTAAAAAATAATAAGAGGATATGAAGAGGCTGAGGATGAAGGAAATCCAAAATTATTTTTCAATTTTACTCAATTTTATATTATCGTTTTTTATAAAAAATCTAATGGAATCCTTCTATTCGAAAATCCTGAATCCGCCACTAGGTATCGATGCACTAGACTTCGTATCCGGACAAGGCGACAAAGTGTGTTTTGGACAAGACAGGAAGAGAGTATGAGAGATAAAAGGAGCAGTTTGAAGGGTTGGAATGAAGGGAGATATTCAGAAACATGATGCATGCGTATATGCTAGCCTTGATGATTTAGGCATTGTGTAGTTTCTGGTAAACTACATTATTTTTTTCTATTAGAAGGAAAGGTAGCTAAAATTAGTTTGAATTGAAGACGACAACTCCACCTTTGGATCTACTCGAAATTCAAAAACAAGAGTACCCGAGTTGAAAAAGAAAAAAAAGACCCCAGCCAACCCAAATGAAACCTAATTAAACAAGAGAATTATTAAAACGACAAGAACTTCTGAGCCAGGTAAGAGAAAGATGTGGATTCATTCTGCAGTGAAACCCGAATTTTGAAAATTTGAAGAACGAGAAATTCTAGGCAGACGTAGATTTAATCGCGTGATGAACGTGGGTGAAATCTACCCATTAAGATTTGATCAGATCCCTCAAAAATAAAAAAAGAAAAATAATAAAATCTTCGTGAATCTTCAAATCAAATTTAAATTATATCTGGATTTGATTTTTGTGTATGAAAAGAATGCGTGTTAGTGTCTGAATTGATAGAGTGAGTAAATAAAAATGTTTAATTAAATAGAGGGGTTGATTGGTACAATTTTAATAGTCAAAGAATTAAATTAATTGATCTTGTTGTGAATTGAAGCGATTGCAGACACAAATAACTAACAGAAAATAAAGAACACAATAATTTATAGTGGCTCGAGCTATGCTCTACGTCCACTCTTCAAGCCTCCTCGGTGATGATTTTATTATGGTGAAGAAATTACAAAATATTGAACAACTACAATTGGTGGGGAGCAGGGGTATTTATAGAGAGATATTCCTAAACACATAAAGAATATAAAACCTAGATATGGTAAGATATATCTAAATCTAAATCTATCTCTAATAGATTTATACCTATCCAAATCTAATATTAATAAGGATAAATCTTGTTTAACAAGGAAACAAGATATACATCATATCTTTTCCATATCTAACCAACTCGATCAGTTCCTCGAGTTATATTGAGACTACTCCAACAATTCTCCACCTTAGGCTCAATATCACCTCGGCTTGGCACCTCCTCTTCAGTTCGATTTCAACAGTTTGATCAGTTCCAAACAGTACTCAAACTTAGTACTTGGAACTGGCTTCGTAATCATATCCGCAGGATTATCGAGAGTATTGACCTTGTGCAGCTCAACCTCTCCTGCTGCCACCACATCTCTTATAAAATGGAACTTCACATTGATGTGCTTAGTTCTCTCATGATGAACATCATTCTTCGCCAACTGCAAAACACCTTGATTATCACAGGAAACCTTCATCTTTCCTTGATTAATCCCCAGTTCATTCATGAATCCGAGCAACCACAGACCTTCCTTAATCGCTTTGGTTAAGACAATGTACTCCGCCTCCGTCAAAGATAAGGCAACTACCTTATGCAGACTTGCTCTCCAACTAATCGCCGTTCCATATGATGTGAACACAAAACCCGTCAATGACTTCCTCGTATCCACACATCCTGCATAATTCGAGTCTACAAACCCTTCGACTGGGAGCCTTGAGCTCGAACCATCATCCTCAAAGACTAGACTCTTCCCAACTGTTCCTCGAACATACCTGAGGGCCCACTTTAGAGCTGCCCAATGCTCTTTCCTAGGTTCGGCCATGAACCTACTAACCATGCTGAGAGCATAAGCAAGATCCGGTCTTGTATAGACCATAGCATACATCAACGAACCAACAATGCTCGCATAAGGAACACCTCTCATAAGCTCCCGTTCCTCCTCGCCGAGTTTCCCAGCAGCACTCAACTTGAAATGAGCTGCTAACGGAGTGAGCACAGGCTTTACATCCTTCATTTCATGTTTCTCAAGAACCTTCATCAAGTATCCTTCATGAGATAATGTGAGTCTTCTTCGAGCTCTGTCTTGAACTATTTCCATACCCAGGATCCTTCGAGCACAACCGAGATCTTTCATCTTAAACTCCTGACTCAGAGCTTCCTTCAGTTCGGCTATCCCTTGCTTATCTCGACTCGCTTTCAGCATATCATCTACGTACAACAATAGATAAATTCGAGTCTCCATATTTTCAACTCAAAAATACATACATGGGTCGTGTTTGCATCGAACAAAGTCCTGCTGAACCATAAACTTGTCGAACCGCCTATTCCACTGCCTTGGAGACTGCTTCAATCCATACAATGACTTCTTGAGAAGACACACATTCTCCCCACTACCAGCTTCCTCGAAGCCCTCGGGCTGCGTAATAAGGATCCTTTCCTCCAATTCTCTGTACAGAAATGTGGTCTTCACATCCAGTTGCTCCAACTTCATGTCGTACCGAGCAACTAACAACAATATCAGCTTTATAGACCTTTGTTTCACCACTGGGGCAAACATCTCCCCATAATCCACACATTCCCGTTGCGTGAAGCCTCGAGCAACTAGTCTAGCCTTGAATCTAACCTCAGAAACCTCCTGTTTCTTCTTAAAGATCCACTTACAGCTAACTACCGATTGCTTCTCCCCCGGCTTATCCACCAACTCCCAGGTGTTATTCTTCTTCAAGGAGTCCATCTCCTCCTTCATGGCATCGTGCCACTTGAGCCTCTCCTTACAACTTATGGCCTCGGTATAGCTCTTCGGCTCAGTCTCATCCAGCTCTACCTCTTCCGCCATAATGAAGGCATAGCTACCACATCAGCATATCCGAAATGAGTGGGAGGTCTTATCTGCCTTCATTCCCTATCCATATCTCTCGTGAGATTATAATCTTGAAGCGCACCTGACCCTCGAACCACCTCGATCTTGCCATCCACCTGAGGTGCACTCTTCGACCCACTTGTCGGCTCCACCTCAATCTCAGCAACTGATCTATTTCCTTCAACCTTGTCAGACTGTTCCTCCGAAGCACCACCTTGTTTCTCAAGAATATTTTCTCGTTCCTCGGCCCCTTTATCCAGATCTCCTACCAGCTACTCCTTGAATACCACATCCCTACTAATGATGCACTTTCTTATATCCGGTTTGAGACACCATAACTTGTACCCCTTCACACCTTCGGGGTACCCAATGAATATGCATTTCAATGCCCTCATCCCAAGCTTATCTTCTTTGACATTCGCATAAGCCACGCAACCAAAAGCTCTAAGATTGCTAAAATCCGATGGATGACCAGACCATATTTCTTCTGGTGTCTTGAAACCTAGTGCAGTCGAGGGGCACAGGTTGATCAAATAAGCTGCAGTAGTCACTGCTTCTGCCCAGAACGACTTGGGTAACTTCGCACTGAACAACATGCACCTCATTCTCTCCAGCAACGTCCGATTGTACCTCTCCGCCAATCCGTTCTGCTGAGGTGTTCCCGCCACTGTCTTGTGCCTTGCAATACCCTGCATCGAACAGTACCTCTCGAACTCCTTCGAATAATATTCATGGCCATTGTCAGTTTGCAGCCTCTTCACCTTCCTTCCAGTCTGATTTTCGATCAGCACTTTCCACTTCTTGAAGGTCTCTAAAGCATCACTCTTATTCTTCAAGATGTAGACCCACACCTTCCTTGAGTGATCATCAATGAAGCTCATGAAGTACTTCGCTCCTCCATTCGAACTCACCCATGAAGGTCCCCATAGATCTGAGTGGATGTAGTCCAGAGTTCCTCGAGCTCTCTGTCGACCTACTCCAAACTTTACCCGGTGAGATTTCCAATAGATGCAATTCTCACAGAAATCCAGTTCTCTGATGTTATCCCTGAGCAACAGATCTTGCTTCGATAACTCCAGCAACCCCCTCTTACTAACGTGACCGAGTCGCCTGTGCCACAGTACTGACTTATCAACCGTCACTATCAAAACCACCCCGATCACCGTGCTCCCTATCAGAGTGTATATTCCATTCCTTCGAACTCCTTTCATCAAGACCAGGGATCCTTTGCACACCTTCAAAGTCCTAGCTTCCACCTTGATTGTGTAACCCAGTTCGTCGAGCATCCCCAAAGAGATCAAATTTCTCTTAAGATCCGGAAGATAACTTACACCTCAAAGTACTTTTTCTGTATTATCGTGCATCTTAATCCTCACCGAACCCATTCCAACCACCTTGCATGGTTTATTGTTACCCAGAAGAACACTCGAGTTCTCCTGTTCCTCGAACCCTTCGAGCCATGACTTATTAGGTGTCATGTGGAATGTACAATCTGAATCCAATATCCATTCCCTCTCCGAGCGCTCATTCAAAATTACCAATGCCTCTCCAGAGTCATAATCCTGCTCAGCAATAGCTACATCCGCCTGTTGCTTCTGCTCCTGCTTCGTCTGCCTATCTGGACAATCTCTTTTGATATGTCCTTTCTTTTGGCAGAGAAAGCACTTGACCTTTGGCTGTGATCCAGGCTTTGGCCTCGACCTCGACCTTGAATTTCCCCTGTTGAAATTCCTCATCTCTGGTCTTCCTCGAGCCACTCTAGCCACCAAGCCTTCTCCAAGAGAGTTCTCTCGCTCCTCGTTCTTCTCATTTAACTCCTTCGAACTTAGAGCAGACTGAACCTCATCCATGGTCAATTACTCTCTTCCATACATTAGGGCTTCCTTGAAATTCGAGTAACTCTTTGGCAGCGCACTCAACAACATCAACGCCTGATCCTCATCACCTATCGCCACATCGATATTTGCCAGATCAAGGATCAACTTATTGAACTCGTCGAGCTGCTCGTTGATCGGTCTTCCCTCTTGCATCTTAAACGAATACAATGACTGTTTAAGATAGAGCCGATTTGCCAGGGACTTTTTCATATATAAGGATTCCAGTTTGGTCCATACTTCCGCTGTCGTTTTCTCCTTTGACACCTTCCTCAACATCGTATCTCCGAGACTCAGTATCAGCGCACTATGCGCCTTCGCTAGTGTATCTCTCTTCTGTTGCTCCGTCATCATGTCGGGTAACCCAGCCTCTCCCTTCAAGGCACCGTCCAAGCCTTGCTGTACAAACAGCGCTTGCATCTTCAATTTCCACAAACCAAAATCATTCAATCCCGTGAAGCGCTCCACCTCGAACTTGGCTGAACCCATGGCAATCCTTCTCTATCCACGTTCACCGCACCAATTTGTTGTGAATTGAAGCGATTGTAGACACAAATAACTAACAGAAAATAAAGAACACAATAATTTATAGTGGTTCGAGCTATGCTCTACGTCCACTCTTCAAGCCTCCTCGGTGATGATTTTATTATGGTGAAGAAATTACAAAATATTGAACAACTACAATTGGTGGGGAGCAGGGGTATTTATAGAGAGATATTCCTAAACACATAAAGAATATAAAACCTAGATATGGTAAGATATATCTAAATCTAAATCTATCTCTAATAGATTTATACCTATCCAAATCTAATATTAATAAGGATAAATCTTGTCTAACAAGGAAACAAGATATACACCATATCTTTTCCATATCTAACCAACTCGATCAGTTCCTCGAGTTATATTGAGACTACTCCAACAGATCTAAATAATTATGGATGATCTAATTTATTTCTATCAAAATAGTGAGGGGTTAGTTAATTTGATCCTTATCGATAATTTTTAACTAGCTACAACAACCTACCTCTAGTAGTCTGATGGTGAAAGAAACTTCAATTCTAGGGGTGAAATGGTACGGTATACCGAAAATTTTTCGTCATACCGTATACCGTACCGAAATTTACGGTATGAGAAAATTCATACCGTTACCGTACCGTTACTATCGGTATACCGAACTTCGGTATACCGAAATTTTGGTATAACATAAACTGAATACCGTTATCATACCGTATTAACGGTATACCGTACCGTACCGAAATTTTACGGTATACCGTGATATACCGTAACGGTATACCGTACCGTACTAAATCTTATTAATTAAAATAATATATAAATATTAGTAATATTATTATTTAATTAAAAAATGAGTTCCAAGGCAACTTCTCGGCTATGCAGTCGGCAACCTTGTCCCGATAACCACCAAATTGATGGTTTAGGTAATAACACTAATTAGCTATACAAAGATGTATTTTATAGGTGAATCAATTCATTTGTATTTGATAATTAACCGATGTGGGATATCAAAATGGCTGCTCATTTATAGATGCTTTCATTTGTGTGTTTTATTCTTTATCAATGTGGGATACTTTATTATGTAAGATAATAACTTTAAAAAAGTTATTCATTTTGTTATTATTTTTTCTTCTAACCATATTTTTTAAAAAACTATTTTTTATTATTATTCTCTTCTAACCCAATTTTCGATTACATGTCATGCGATTTTATCAACACACTTCTTTTTTATCATCATCAAACTAAAATTGTTATTAACCTTTATTTAATTATTGTTGTCTATTTTGTATTATATTCTATCATTCTACAAGTGCAATAATATAATATACTTTATTTTTTTTAATAATTATAGACAACTAAGTAAAATGCCCATATATATCAAAATATTAAATGGAAAAGAAATGAAATTGTGAATCATTATAATACCAAAATATGTCTTATCACTAATATTATTTATGTTCAAATAATCACTTTTCAATATAATAAAACAATTATGATAATTTACATCATAACAATCAAACTATAACAAAATAAATATTAAAAATAAAATAATAATGTACTAATAATTATTAGAAGTTCAATCTAAGTGTTATTCTTAAAACGTCTCAATAACAAAATTAAGTTGAACGAGGGAGAATAAAGATTTAAAATTAAAAAAATATTAGATATAAATATTTATTGAAATAAATATATAGGATAAATACTATTATATTATTTAAAATAAAAATAATATTTATATATTCGGTACGGTATGTAGACGATATACCCTATAATTTAGAATCTCATACCGTTACCCTACCGTAGATTTTCGGTACGGTATCATACCTTACCGGTAATGACGGTATATCAAGATTTTGGTATTTTCGATATTTTTTCGATACGATATATACGGTATATCGATATTTCGGTATTTTTTCCCACCCCTACTCAATTCACATATTTTCTTCTTCAGTTGAAATACATCTTTGGTATTGTAGGTCGCACATTAAAGTATGTGAAAACAAACATGTGCGGAAGCGATTAAAATAAATTGTGTGGTGCCTTTTTTCTTAAGTCTCAACTAACTTTAGAAAGTTAGCTGGTTAGATACACAAAACACTTAACTCAAGCAGTTCTAAGTTATACTCCACCAGTTGATGGCTGATGAAAATAAAACAATAAATAACTCAAAAGTGTATAGTGGTTCAGGACCTTTAAGTCCTTACGTCCACACTTCTTCTTTTTCGAAAGGAATCCACTAATTCCAATTATTCTCGATAATCAAATATGAATTACAACTTATGTTCTTCTACTGGCGCGAGACTTAATCTTCCTCTCGTCATAGGGTAATACAACTTTAAGCTTTACCACACTTGCATGCTAGGCTCTTCAAATGATTTCTAGGTTCAAGGTTTTTGTTCCCTTCATGAACGTTGATTAGTATTTTGTTTCAAAGAGCTGCTCAGAGCCTGTCCTGGTCATGGAATTGATTTGGAACAACAAGCCCGCCACTTCTATGAAGGGTTGACACCGTGAATAAAGGAAAACGTAGATTCCTCAGTCGGAGGATCCATCACCTTGAAGACCACGAAGGAAGCCATGGAACTCTTCGTTAGGATGGCCATGAATAGCTACCAGTGGCCTACACAAAGACAACTACCAGTCAAATCTGCGGAAGTAAGTGGGGGATTGGATTTGCTACAAGAAGTAAAGAAGCTCCGCGAAGACTTTGCGAGATTGGAGGCTGGTCGAACCATTGCTGCTGTCTAACCAGCCTAGTGCCAAGCCGTAGTTCCTTTGGATGCGGATTATGTGAACCGAGCAAGCACATCGAATCCGGAGACTGCCTTAGTTCCCGTCGAGGTGAATTATACTGGTAATTACCAATACAATTACCGTCAAGGGAGTCAAGGGAACCAATATTTCAGCTCCAATGCTCAGCGCAACCATCCTTGATTCTCCTACGCCAATTCAAGTTGTGCCAAGATGCCTCCGCTGGGTTTTGCAGCCCAAAATGGAGCGATCGTAGAGCAAAAAAAGCCGAACATCAAAGATATTCTCGTAAAATTCATGCAAGGTTTGGATACAAGAGTTGGAGAAGTGGAACAAGAAGTGGAGAACATCAGTGGACAGATCCATAATCTCTCCAAACACATGCAGATGTTCGACACCCAATTGAGCCAAATAGTGACTGCATTGGGCAACCAGCACTAGCCCGATCAGCTGCCGAGCAACACCGAGGTCAATCCTAAGAACAAGCAGGTGAACGCCATCAACTTGAGATCTGGGACGAGCTACGAGGGTCTGAAGATGCCGAGGGATGGAGAAACTGAAGAAAATGAGGAAAACTTAATTTTGGAGTCTCTGTATCAACCGACGTAGAGCACACGTTGGTCGACACACAAGGGGCAACGTGCAGAAGTTGAGCGACGAAGCCACGTTGACCGATGCACCTCGCGTCAATCGACACGAGCCTCCAGTTGCAACATCGACCGATGCCCATCTACAGCGGTCGACACAAAGAGCTTCTATCGGCGAAAAGTCCCCTTCCAAAGCTAATCCAACCCCTCACATGCCCTTTCCTCTGCGATTCTAGAAAAAGAAGGAAGATAGCAAGTACACAAGGTTTGTAGAGACACTGTAAAAGGTAAACATCAATTTACCTTTGATTGAGGCCTTGCTTGAGATTCCGGGTTAGATGAAGTTTCTCCGGAAGTTGATGAGCGAGAAGAAGCAGTTTCATTTCCAATTCCTGAAGAATGTAGCCTGCTACTTCAAAAGAACTTGTCGATCAAGAGGAGCGATCATGGATGCTTCTCCATACCAGTGGAAATTGGTGGGATGGAGTTCAAGAAGGTACTATGTGATACCGGTGCTAGCATAAACTTGATGCCCTATTCAGTCTTCAAGAAGCTCAACATAGGAGAGATGAGGCCCACCACCATCACACTTCAGATGGCGGATCGAACAGTTTCTCGTCCCAAAGGAATCATCGAAGACGTGCTAATCCAGGTTGGTCACTTGATATTCCTAGCAGATTTCTGTAGGGATTTACCGTGAATTGAATCACCAAATCCAAATAAGTAGGACCAATCATGGATGTTGAATACGACAAATGATTCATCAAACCCTAGCATGCTCCTATGAATTTAATACGTGGATTTAGAGATTACCATTAATTCATAGAGTCTGATCCGATCTTTTGCGTTTGAATATCCAACTTTAATTCAACCATGCGATTCGATTAAATCTGCAGAAACAGAAATTAGCAAAACCAATTTCTTGATTTAATCGAATAAAAGAAAAAACAAAAGAGAAGAAAGCTTGTTCTCCAGATCAGATCTTCATATCTGTATCCCAATGCTGCTCAGATCTGCTACTGGTGAGGATTCCACAGATCTGTGATGTGTAGGCCGGAGTCGAAATCCCTTCTCCTCCCAAACACAGGCACCGCCCTCTGTCTCTCTCTCCCTAGGGTTTCAACTGATTTGAATGTTCTGAAGTGGCTAGGGTTTCAGAGAGAGAGTTGTCTATTTATAGACCTAGGGTTTTAACCCTAATGGGCTACTGGGCCTTTTTTCAGCATATTTAATTTGGGCCAGACCTGGGACCTAATGCAAATAATAAAGTGGGCCTATGAATTAATTAATTCCCATGTCCACAACCCAGGACATAATTAATTAATTAATATTAATTCTTTTTCACCACAGAATTAATACTGACCTACCCCTTTATTACCACGTTATGAGAACGGGATGCATTTATCTGAGAATCCCAATATTTAAGGTTACCGGACATTCATTAATTAATCAGAGCTTCTGACAAGCTCTATCTACAATTAATTAATATCTTATTTTCCTGAGCAGTACCACTCAAAACTTATCACTCGTGCCTGAACTTAATCAGCCTGCAGGACTTTGGCACGATGAACATTATTGAGCTCCTCAGGGAATGTCACCATCCTATTACTCGGATATGGTTACCTAACTCCTGTCTTAGGCTATACTACATGAACTGCTGCTACCCAAGATGCGGATATACGAGCACGTTACTTAGGCTCTCCACCATGGCAAATCAAAGCAACAGTCAGCCCGTGCATACCCCTGAACCTTCGTTAGGGTTTGGACTCAATCAAGAACGAGATATTGTATTCGCTGATGTCAGACAGGCAAATACAACTCAATGTGGTCCTATCAATACGCCACCCTTGCGTACCAGCATATCAAGTAACCAAGATAAATTACTTCTTCCAACTATGCTGCAGCCATCCGGACAGACGTATCCTCAACGCTGTCTCGGCTGTAATAATATTTATGTCTCACTAGGTCAAGTGATCATACTGTCTTCTGCGATCTACAACATGCCGTATGATCGTCCCTATCGGTGAGACAGGAGGATACCATTGTTACGTGCATGTAAGTTTGTTTAACAGATAGGATAAAAGTCAATCGTATACTCATTGTAATAAATGCTTTCTGTATACAAAACCCAACAATCTCCCACTTATACTCAAAGCATTACAATAGCTATTACAGAGTATACAGTGCGTCTATCTACCCTGGCTATCACGTTTAACCACTGTCAGTAGTCGGCATCCACCTCAGACCCACTCACGAATATGTCTTTCGTAAACCTTCTGCGGCAAGCTCTTTGTAAATGGATCAGCTAGGTTTTCTCTAGTGTCAATCCTCTTGATTAGTACATTGCCCCTCGATACGATCTCTCGTATGACATGGTACTTTCTCTCTATGTGTATGCTTGCCTTGTGAGTCCGTGGTTCCTTCGAGTTTGCCACTGCACCAGAGTTATCACAATAGATTGTGATGCTCTTTGGCAAGCTCGGAATCACATCCAACTCTAAAAGGTAGTTCCAGAGCCATACCCCTTCTTTCGAAGCTTCGGAGGCGGCGACATATTCCGCCTCCATGGTAGAGTCAGCAATGCATTTCTGCTTTGAGCTCCTCCAAGATACAGCCCCACCTCCCAAGGTAAACACATGTCCTGAGGTCGATTTCTTCTCGTCCTGGTCTCCTTGGAAATCCGAATCTGTATAACCCACAGGGCACAAATCCTCACTTTGATAAACCAGGCAGTAATTCCTAGTTCTCTTCAAATACTTGAGAATGTGCTGTACCGCAGTCCAGTGCGCCTGTCCAGGGTTAGACTGATATCTCGCTACCATGCCAACGACATAACAGATATCTGGCCTGGTACACAGCATCGCATACATGAGGATACCCACCGCAGAGGCATATGGTACAAGACTCATCTCATCTTTCTCCCGCTGTGTCTCAGGACACTGCCCCATAGAAAGATGAACGCCATGTCTGAAAGGTAGCAAGCCTTTCTTGGCGAGTTGCATGCTGAACCGGGCTATCACAGTATCCACATAGGATGCCTGGGATAAGCTTAACATCCTTCTTTTATGATCTCGTAAGACCTTAATCCCAAGGATGTACCCAGCTTCTCCCAAATCCTTCATTTGGAACTGTTCGGATAACCAACTCTTGATTTCTGACATCACTCCCTCGTTATTTCCAAATAGGAGTATGTCGTCCACATATAGTGCAAGGAAAACCACGCTCCCACTGACACAAAGTCGGTACACACAACTTTCATTTTCCAACTGTGAAAATCCATAGGATTTAATCACATCGTTGAAACGCAAGATCCACAACCTCAAAGCTTGCTTAAGTCCGTACAAGGACTTCTTAAGCTTCCAGACAAGATGTTCTTCGCCCTTGCGTATGTAACCCTCGGGTTGCCGCATATAGATGTCCCTACCTTCTTCAAGGTAACCATTTAGGAAAGCGGTTTTGACATCCATCTGCCAAATCTTGAGGTCCATATGCTCAGCTATGGCAAGGAGTATCTAGATGGACTTAAGCATGGCTATGGGTGAAAAGGTTTTGTCATAGTCTATGCCCTCTTTCTGACTATAACCCTTTGCCACCAGCCTGGCTTTAAAAGCCGTAATTTCTCCATCTGCCCCTTTCTTTCTCTTGTATACCCACTTGCACCCTATGGCTCTAAAACCATCCGGCAACTCAGCTTTCTGGTATACATCCATAGCAGTTATGGATTCAATCTCTGAATCCATGGCGACATGCCCTTTTTCAACACCCTTGTCCTGCACTGCCTCTTCGTAAGTCAGTGGGTCAGAGTCCTCATGTCCGTCTTCCGGGCTCAAGTCCAAAGACTCACCCACGAACATATACCTTTCCGACTGGAAAATGACTCTCCCACTGCGACGAGGCATCGGTGCTGTGTCAGCAGTAGGTGCAGCAACTTGTGGTTCTGCACCTTGCACTGAAGAACGCGCTTGTGGTGCTGAACCTCTCACAGGTGCACCCACATTCGCACGTTCCCCTTCCCTAGGATTCGCATTCTCATTTTCAATTTCTTGAAGAACGATATCACTCCTTGACTTGTGGTTTCTCACATACTCGTCCTCCAAGAATCTAGCGTTGGTGCTAACAACGATTCTCTGACTCTCAGGACAGTAAAAGTAACCACCTTTCGTTTGCCTGGTATACCCTATAAACAACATTACTTTGGACCTGCTTTCTAACTTATCAGGTTCCTTTGTCAGCAAGTGTGCCGGACAACCCCATACTCTGAACTTGCACAAACTCGGTTTGCGACCAAGGATGAGCTCAGCAGGTGTCTTAGGAACTGATTTAGAAGGCACCACATTCAATACGTAAGCCGCTGTTTCCAATGCGTATCCCCAAAATGAAATGGGTAAGCTTGCATAGCTCATCATTGATCTTACCATCTCTAAAAGAGTTCTATTTCTTCTTTCAGCTACACCGTTTTGCTGGGGAGTACCCGGTACAGTCCACTGGGATGTAATCCCGTGATCTGACAAATACTGCAAGAACTTGTTACTGAGGTATTCGCCACCGCGGTCAGATCGCAGTGACTTGATAGTTTCCCGACCTTCTTTTCTACCTCAGCCTTGAACTCTTTGAATTTCTCAAAGCAATCAGACTCGTAGCGAAGCAGGTAAACGTATCCGTATCTTGAGTAGTCGTCAATAAAAGTGACGAAATACTCATAACCTCCACGAGCCTGTGTGGACATGGGCCCACATAAGTCAGAATGGATCAGTTCCAACACTTCCTCTGCTAGAGACTGACTAGCCTTGAAAGGCCTTGAAGATATCTTGCCCTCGATGCAGGATTCACAGACTTGATAAGGTACAACCGGACTAAATCCAATGTACCGTCATCTGCAAGTCACTGAATCCGCTTCAAGCTGATGTGACTGAGTCTCAAGTGCCAGAGATATGTAAGATCCTCGTCAGAAGAAGTAAGCTTTCTCTTTCTAGGATTATCAATTTCGGATGAGTTACATGCAAAACTTGCGGAAGACTTATGATTACAGTTAATAACATAGAGAGAGTTATTCAGCATCCCACGATAGATAACACCGTTATTACCAATGATAGAAACACCACTATAAAAAATAACTGAATATCCATCAACATAAAGTTTGGAAACTGAAATAAGGTTCCGTCGAAAATCCGGCACATATAAAACATCTCTCAAAGTCAAAACAGAATCATCAAAGTACAAGGTGAAATCTCCAATGGCAGCTGCACTTATCTGTGCTGCATTCCCCATCAAGATAGTAACCTCGTCATTCTTCAGCACCTTCCTCGGTGTGAACCCCTGCAAAATTTAACTAACATTATCAGTAGCTCCAGTATCCACTACCCATGAATGAGTAAAAACCGATGCTAAACATGTTTCCATTACAAATGCAAATGACGTACCTTGTCCCTTGCTTCCGCATGCGTTCTTGCTTGAAGTGACACCAACCCTCTTCATCTCATTAGACCTCCTTTCACGTCTTCTGCGATCAATCAGATTCTTATACTCAGTATAAACCACATCTTTCAATGTGTTCAGACTGTGCACAAAATCCGATAACTCAGAATCCCATGAAGGTACGAAAGACTGTTCTGCCAGGTGATCAGTAAGCAACTCTTTAAAAGAGTACTCGCTTCTCTTAGCTACATCCTTCTTAAAGTCATAGAATGAAAGCGGTAATGAGTTCAGGATTATATCGATCTTAGCCCGATCACTGATACATCCACCTCTATGTGTGAACCGATTCATGGTGTTATCCATCATCATCACATGTAATGTCACCGAACTACCATCAGCCATTCTCATGCAGACAAGGTCTTTCACGAGATCACAACTGACAGTTCATTCCACTTCGCCATACGTACTCACTAAGTCAGTCGAGATCGCAACAGAGCTACAATAGCCCATGTACTTGAGCTTCAATTCTCTAGACAGGTTATCTGAGATTAACTTGTAAGTAAAATCTTCAGATGCCACCCATCTGTCATAGAATTCCTTCTCACGTCTAGAGACTTTATGGTAACGTGGGGCAAGTGGTTTCATAGTAAGAACGAACATGTGTTGTTTAGTCAGGAGAATAAACTCAATGCAGTATCTCCATTCAGGAAAGTTCGGACCAATTAAGGGATTGAGAGCAAGAATATGATCAACAGTAGACATAGATATATCTGAAACAATAAAGAATCTTAAATAAGAACATACATGCAGAACTTCGAAAACAAATGCATTGAAAACCTCTTGATAAATCAAATATAAGTGTTTTCCACTAATAGCCCAAGAGTTCCCACCGCAAGCTACACTCGTAGACATTTACGATGTCACCCTCAACCAGAACTGCGGGTTTTAAGCCCCAATTCTTTAATTTCATACCATGTCAGGAACCTTTAGACACTTGAAATTAATAATTAGTGATAAAACTTAGACCAAGCCATCTTTCAAGAACAGGGAAGCAGCAATTGCATTATATCCTCAGATGCTTCTAAGCGATTAACCACAACTCTAACTCCAGCCAAAAGAGACAGTTTAACATGGCAAGTAACTGATGGGAAATTATTTCTAAAATCTCCCTTAGGACTTATTTGTAAAAGGTTTTGTTGGATCAAACCTTATTTAGTTGGTCGATCATTTGCTGAACTTTAGAGAGTCTAGCACACTTTGTAAAGTCCTGTATAAGTTTTACATTGAGTTGTAATAGACTAGTGTGCTAAGAAGAATTCCTAGCAGATACGAAGCAGACGGTATCAGCATTCATCTTCCACCTACAAGCTGCTAGAGAAGCAAACTAATGAAGGATCACTAGCAAACGGCTAAACACTTGCTAGACAATAGATATCAACAAAATGCTAAGGCGTTAGCATTTGGGATCCTTCGGCAATGAATAAGAAATCGCAAGCAACGGAAGTCAAAGGATTCAAGGAAAAATACTTTAGCAGATTCTAGCTTAGCAAAGCAAAAGAATCAAAATTTGAAGCTGGACTGCGATTCTGACAAAAGTACACGCAAAGGTCGAGACTTTCCAGAAGTAGTTTTAAAAGTACAGTCCTATACAAAAAGTGTTCAAACAAGTTAATCCACTCTTGGACAAAGATGCCATTGTGTCTAACGGATATGGAGATTCAAGGTTTGAATCTCCACCTATAAAAGACAGGTTCAAGAATGAGATTAAAAAAAAAAAACTGCTTTTTTCACTTCATACACTCACGAACACTCAAGCAAGAGATTCCTTTGACGAAGTGAACATACAAAAGTAGTCTGTTGAGAGCCGTGTGAAAGTTTATTAAAAGCTCCCAACAACCCAAGTGTCGGTCATTGATATACTGACATTCCATTGAAGATATTCTTGATTGCATTCAAGAATATTTCAATTATTAGGATTCTTTTCTTTCGAGAAAGAATCTAACAGTCGAACACCTGAAAAGGTCAAGACTAGGACGGGCTCTTAGCCACATTCAAGGAAAGTCAGGAAGTGACTATAAAACTTCCATTTTAGGCAAGGCAGGAGTTTCGAAGGTGCGCCCTTGACCCAGCCAAACCTTATTGGAGGAGTTCAGATTAACGGAGGATAGCTGTCAAGTAGCCAGGCCGAAAGCTCACTGCTAACTTAACTGAAAGGGCGAATCCTTGTAATCTGTATACTTTTCTAGTGAAATACTTAGCATTCTGGCTAAGGAGTGGACATAGATCTATTTGGATCGAACCACTATAAAATCTTGTGTTCATTTACTGTTTTATCACTTTACTGTATCAAGCTGATTTGGAACCTAGCAACATAGTTGCTAGCGTATATATGAAAACACACCTAAGTGATAACTTGAGCTAGCTAACAATTTGAATACATCGATGAAAGTATAAGTGTAAGTGACGTATAATTATTCCGCTGCATTTCGTGTTAAGTTTTCATCACGACGACTCTGATATTTTAGGACCAACAAGTGGTATCAGAGCAGGAGGTTGAAAAACCGACTGCTTCTGAGTCGCTTAAGACCAGATCCGTATTTTCCTTGCACTTTTACCTGTTTATCTGTGTTTCACTTGTTTAGCTCAGGAGACAAGATGTTGAATCACTCTCTTGGAAAGTACAACAGGGAGAACTTCACAACATGAAAAAAGATGGCCTTAATACAGCTTCAGAGCATACACCCAGAAATGGTTGAGGTACTTGAAAGAGGTCCCATTAAGATTATGAAAGCTAACACTTTTATAGGACCTGTACCCGAACCCGCTGAAGGAGCTGATGAAGGACATCAACCTAGACCCCCAAGGCCACGAAGACCCCAAATGGTTGAAAAACCTTTTGAGGAATATACAAGTGAAGATAAGAAAAGAGCTCAGCTGGAGCATGTTGCAAAGAAGTTAATCCTTGATTCTCTACCTAAGCTGATGGCACAAAAGTCTTTAGAGTTTGATACAACTAAACAAATGTGGACGTATGTGTGCGAATCATCTCAGGAGACGGACCAGATGAAGCGCAACAAACTGTAGGTAGTTGTTGACAAATACGAATCTTTTTCTATGAATGCAGGAGAATCCATACAAGCTATGGAAGAACGCTTCAATACCATCGTTGGAGAACTGAATAATCTTGGTAAGAAATATGAAAATGGGGAGATGAATCATAAGATTATCTCTAAACTATACTCCAGAGACGACTAGTTTGTTAAAATGACTAGTCTGAGTGAGAAAGACCTCAGCAAAATGACAACATCCGAGGTATTTGCTCAGCTAAAATCACATGAATTCATAATACAACAGTAAAAAAGAAATGAAGCTGCAGTAGTACAATCTACTGCTAGTTCAGATGATTTAGCTTATTTTGCCAAAAAGGATTTCAACAAGTTTAAACTAAAGAAATCCTATCATAATCAAGATAGATCTGTTCCTGTAACACAAACAAAAGAGGTTGCTACAACCTCAGGATCCCATCCTGCTGATCTCAAGATCAGTGAATTAGAAGAACAGATGAAAAAGCTTCAAAAGATGTTGATGGAGGCTAAAGCTGAAAAGGAGACAAAGGAAGTTCAGCCGTCACCATCTCATGCCCGCTCAGCAGAGCGAAAGCTTAGGACTTGCTTTGAGTGTGGATCCCCTGACCACTTGAAACATGATTGTCCGAAAGTCAGCAAAGAAGAAAGGGAGCATCTGAAGCAGAGATTTGAAAGACGTGCAGGCAATGCAGTCAAGAAAGCGCTCTTAACCAGGACAGAAACTCAGGATATTCCAGAAAACGATGAAGAATACTATCTATCTTCAGAAGAAGAGGATGAAGAAGCCATGCTAGTTCTGATGGCAGACATCGTGGAAGATCAATTTGCTGATGCAGATGCTGATCAGAATGCCGAAACGGCTCTAGCAGCCGAGAACAATGAGGTAATTTCAGTAAACATACCTAGGTTTACAACCTTTGATGAATGCGAGGATTTCACCTTAGATTCTGAGGAAGACTATCTCACGAAGCTAAATGAAGAATTCTCTAAGATGTATGAAATCAAAAATATCATTATAAATGAGAACACCTCACTAAAGTTGGAAGTTTCAAATTTGACCGAGGAATTCGAAAGACTAAGGTCTGCAGGTGAGGAACTTACAAAAATGAAAGCTGAATTTTCAATACTTTCTGAAAATTTCAAAATTTTTGAAAAAGAAAACATTTTGCTGAAAAACAAACCAAAAGAAAATTGCATTTATACTTACACGACCAGTCAAGCTGTTTTGAATGCCGCAATTAATCAACAAAAGCACCACAAAGATAGAGCTGGTGTTGGTTTTGATCGCTATGATAAAGGAGAATCTTCTAAGCAGAAGACTATTCAGTTTGTCTCTGCTGGAAAATTCATCCTTGGAGAAAAATTGAAAGAAAAGGCATCTGCTGAAATATTCATTAGCGATTCTGTGAAACCTCAGCAGAATACTAGAATGCCTGCTAGGGAACCTCAGCAGAGGTACAGTATATCCCAGCAGAATCCTAGAATTTTTTCTAGGGAAGCACAACAGAGGTACGTTATACCTCAGCAGAATACTCGAATGTCTGCTATGGAACCTCAACAGAGGAATGCTAAATCCAAGCAGAATACGAGAATATATGCTTCACAACCATGGTCAGCAGAGTCTAGAAGGAATGCCGAGCAGTATGTATCTATTGCCAGGACAGCAAAATCTTCATTTCATATAAGCAAGCATGTTAATTACAATGCTGAAAAGCCTTCATATAATACATACACACCACATAGGCGGATCACCTATGTGAAGCATGAGTTCAAACCAAATTCTTTCAAAAGGACAGTGAAGGCTCGACACACTACAACACCTCATTCTCAATCTAAATATGCAAGATTTACTTATCCTAAGGTTGAGAAAGGTATAAAGAGTGATGTCAAGAAGAAAATTTTGAAGATCACTCAAATGTGGGTACCAAAAGAAACAATGACACTTGCTAATCCTGCAGGACTCGAGACTAAACGGGTACCTAAATCATTCTCTTAATTGTCTTGCATGAACAGAATCTAAGAGTCAAGGAGTCAAGATCTCCAGATGAATGGATTCTTGATAGCGGCTGCTCAGGACACATGACTGGAAGAGCAGACTTATTCTCAGATTTACAAAGCGTTTATGGATCCTCAGTTATTTTTGGTGATAACAGCAGAGGAAGAGTCATTGGAGGAGGATGTGTAGAACAAGATGGAATCCGAATTGTTAATGCTGCTCTCGTTTCAAACCTTAAACACAATTTGATGAGCATCAGCCAACTATGTGAGAATGGATATAATGTTTAATTTATTGACTCTGGCTGTGATATTGTTGATAAGGTTACAGGAGAAGTGAAGCTTATAGGCATCTGTAAGGGTGGAATATACGTGGTCGATTGGCTAAGTGGCCAACAGGACTCGTGCTTCGTAGCATTCAACAAAGACGAAACTAATTGGCTGTGGCATAAAAGATTGAATCATCTAAACTTCAAAACGATCAATTATTTAGCCAAACATAAGCTGGTAGAAGGACTTTCTGCGGAACCTTTTTTAAAGGAAGGAGTGTGTAAAGCATGTCAACAAGGCAAACAGACAAAGGCATCCTTCAAATCAAATCCAGAAAAGGACACCTCAGGGAGAATTATTGAACTCTTACACATGGATCTGTTTGGTCCTGTCAAACCACCCACAGTAAATAAGAAAATATATACACTTGTGGTTGTTGACGATTTTTCCATGTACACATGGGTTCAACTCCTAAAAAGCAAAGATGAAGTAAAGACCATGCTACCTGAGCTGATCCTTAAAGAGCAGAACAACAAGGAAGTTACAGTTAAAAGGATTAGATCAGATAATGGAACGAAATTCTGTAATGGAATTTTGATGGACTTCTGTGCAGAAGCTGGTATTCATCATGAAAAATCCACTGCTAGAACACCACAACAGAACGGGCTAGCAGAACAAAGAAACAGAACCTTAAAGGAAGCAGCGAGGTCTATGCTTGCTGATTCAGGACTCAATGGAAAGTATTGGGGAGAAGCTATCATGACTGCTTGCTACACTCAGAATAGGAGTGCGGTTAATGGCAGATTCAACAAAACTCCTTATGAAGTGTATAATGGTCGTAAGCCTTCTATTAAACACTTTCGTGATTTTGGTTCAACATGTTATATCCATAACAATGGGAAGTCTAAACTTAACACTTTTTCGCCTAAGTCTGATGAAGGTGTTTTCCTGGGATATGGACACCCATCTCACAAAGGTTATCGAGTGTTAAACATGACTACTCGACTTGTGGAAATAACATGTAATGTTATTTGTGATGAGTCTACTTTAGTGCGCAGGGCTAACAAAGAATAGAAGGATGACAATCATGAGACCAATGATATCTATGATCAATCTTTACAAAAATCTTTTGAAAATATGAGTATTGATCCGATTAGGTCTACGACTGATGTCAATCCAGAAACTTCGCACTCAGCAGGTGACCAGACTGCTGACCAGGCCAGTGATGCTATTGATCATGCTGAGGCCCCATCTTCTATCTATCTAAATGAGAATTTAGATGTTGCTGGAATTCTTGATGATCAAGGTGACGTGGAGGGTGCTGAAGATCTTAGCAAAGAAGTTGATGAGATTCCAATCGAAGAAGAACCAGTTGCTGAAATCCCAGCAGATGCTGCACCTATGAATGTCATCCCCGACGTTGAAGTCCCTGTAGCAGATCCAGAAGAGGAAACTAACGATGTCCCAGTTGCTGAATGCCGGGAGAATGAAGACAATGAGGAAGAGAATGCTCTTGATGAAATCCACCAAGGAGGAGCACCAGTTGCTGAAATTCCAGCACGTATCAGACCTACATGGCTACGTGTGCATCCTTTAGACGGTGTTCTTGGAAACGTAAATGATGCTATCCTAACCAGACAAGGAAACGACAATGCCATGTTAGCTTGTTACATATCTAATGAAGAACCCAAGAAAGTAGAAGAAGCACTGCTAGATGCGGATTGGGTGAATGCCATGCAAGAGGAGCTTGCAGAGTTTACACGCAACAATGTGTGGGAACTAGTCGACAGACCAGAACATCAAAGTGTTATAGGCACTAAGTGGGTATTCAAAAACAAGAAAGATGAATCAGGTGCTGTAGTCAGGAACAAGGCACGTCTTGTGGCCAAAGGATATAGATAATGTGAAGGCATAGATTATGATGAAACCTTCGCCCCAGTAGCAAGACTAGAGGCAATCCGTCTATTCCTGGCATATGCTGCGTACCATGAGTTTGATGTGATGCAGATGGACATGAAGAGCGCCTTCCTTAATGGCGATCTCAAGGAGGAAGTCTATGTCGAGCAACCTCCGGGATTTGAGCAAGGCAATCAAGTCTACAGGCTCAAGAAGGCACTATATGGTCTGAAGCAAGCACCACGAGCCTGGTATGGAACTTTGTCTAAGTTTCTGTTGAATAATGGATTTCAGAAAGGGAGGATAGATCAAAGTCTCTTTCGCATTAAAGATGGAGACAACATTCTGCTAGTTCAAATATATGTTGATGACATAATCTTTGGATCAAAGAATCAAGATCTATGTGATAGGTTCTCTGATCTCATGACTAGCCATTTTCAAATGAGCATGATGGGGAAGATGTCTTATTTTCTTGGACTGCAAGTTCATCAATCCAAAGAAGGAATATTCATTCATCAGAAGAAGTATGCTCGTGACTTAATTGCTAAATAATGTCCGAAGAAGACCAAGAGTTTGCGCATACCTATCAGCACAACATGCATTGCTGCTCTTGAGAAAGAAGGAGATGATGTGAATCCTACTCTTTACAGAGGGATCATAGGTTCACTACTATATCTTACCGCTAGCAGACCAGATATCTCGTATGCCGTGGGATTATGTGCGAGATATCAAGCCAAGCCTAAGAAGGCCCACTTTGATACTGCCAAGAAAATTGTTCGCTATTTGAAGTGTACAGAAGGACTAGGAATTTGGTATCCCAGAGAAGATAGTCTCGCTCTGAGTGGATATTCAGACTCTGATTTTGGAGGATGTAAGATCGACAGGAAAAGCACAAGCGGCACGTGTCAATTTCTGGGACACAAGCTCATTAGCTGGTTCAGCAAAAAACAACACTCTGTTGCTATCTCCACCACTGAAGCAGAGTATGTAGCTGCTGCTAGCTGTTGTTCGCAAATTCTCTGGATAAAGCAACAATTATAAGATTACGGGATTTCTCCTGAATGTGTACCTATCTACTGCGACAACAATAGTGCCATGTGCATCACAAAGAATCCTGTTCATCACTTTCGGACCAAGCATATCGATATCCGTCATCATTTCATACGAGATCATCAGGAGAAGAAAGATATCGATGTTCGCTATATATGCACCGAAGATCAGATAGCAGACATATTTACAAAGTCTCTTCCAGAAACCAGATTTAAAGAATTATGCTTAAAACTGGGATTGATGGAATTAGATGAAGATGTGGATGAATGAGTCCTAGCTCTCATTCTTTCTATGAGGATATTCTTGAAATTTGTTTGATGATTATGACACTCTGAATGCTATTTCTTCGACCTGCTGAAGATATCTTGACATTACTACACTACGAAATGCTGAACAATGTCATGAAAACAGTTGAAAAGAAGGGATCTATCACGAAGATACACAAAAAGAAGGGATCTAAATTAGCATATTCATTTAACAGAAGGACGACAGACTTCAAAAGCTACACAGCGTTACAAAAAGGAAAGATCAGATACATCCATCACTACACTATCTTTTGCTACAAATCTAACAATATTTTTGTGGACGCCAAAGGGAGGAGAGCTCGGAACATTCTTCAACCAGAGTTAGGAAAGTGAGCTCTCAAGGGATAAAAGTCAAAACCCATCAAAGGGATGCCTTCGGAGACAAGATGAGGGAACCTCTGCTCCAGCAACCAACTCAACTGCATGGCAGTTGGCAGCGGAACCTGAGGAAAAAGGTCGATACATTCCCTCACCCCTTCAAAGAAGAATCCTGCCCAGTCAACGTCCTTCATCTCCGAATCAATGGCCATCATGGCCCTCCAGATCCTTGGGTTGAACACGTAGTTGTCAGCAGGAACTCCAAAAGTGACATTGCTAACAATGTCAAAAATGACTCTATACTCTTCTTTCAACTCCAAGCATGATGGAGTTGGTGAAAAGTCATAGATGTCCGACTGCCTCCACTTATCCCAGTAGCCGAACTCTGGAGCAGTCATATGGCGGTAGACATCCATAACGCGAGTGGGACCCCGTGGAAGGCCAAACTTCTGAGAGAAGAGGGCCGGAGTCCAACAAACCACTTCGTTCTCAAAGGAGCCCCAAATGGCGTCATCAGTGGTTTGACATTTGAAGATAAAGCTCTGTAGAGCTCGTTTCTGATAACGTGATGGGATAGTCATCAGAAATTGGGTTAGACAACTCTCATGAAGAGCCCCCATAAAAAGATTAGCAACGCGACAGTTGTTTCCATACTCATAGTACAACCCAAATTCATGAAGAATCTGGTTGCGAGTAACGCTTAAATCGCTTGGAGCAATAGTAACGTGATGCATTTTTGAAACAAGAAAATGCTCTGCTAAATGGAGTGGAAGAGATGGAGTTCAAGACAACAAGTGGGATGTTATATATTTAGCAAGATTGTGGTTCTCTCCTCAGAGGGAACATTCTCCCAAAAAGTGTCTTGTCAACTCAACTCAGAGGGGGGAAGTTGAGGAGTCTCGACGAGTTGGGAAACACCACCTGTCTTGCTAAAGCTACTTACGGCAAGTCGACCTACCTGAGTATTATGGCGTTATCTTCCACGAATGCTCAAAGAAGACACCAAAGAATATCCCAAATCCATTGATTAAGACAGAAACCTATCGTCTTAAATGAAAGCACTTGATGACCTTGTATGGAAAACTGTGGCCTACATCAGAAACAGGAGAATTGCCACAGAAATTCAACACAATCACAAGATAGTTTGCTAGGATACTGATGCAAGCATATCCGAGACAAAGTATTGAATGAGATGTTATTCTTATCTTTATCTCCTGGATTTCATGAAGACGTCGTTAAGTATTCTGGAAGATGAATACATCTACTGAAGAATACTCATAATAGCAATCTGCTAACACCAAGAATGCTAAGCAGAACTTGGTTGCTGATTTTTTATCAGCAAATAACATGACTGAAAGACAACAACGAATAGTTGTGCAAAATCCAAATATTCTCTCATTCCATTCATTGAAAAACATCATTACAAAGGAAGAAGAGAAAATTGAAAACAACAACATGACTGATATTCTAGGGGGAATGAGGCTTAAACGGGAAGAAGTTCGTATTTACAAGGTTCGAACGTTCTTCTGCTATCCAAGGGAAGCTCTGCTCCAACAGCCAGCTAAACTGCATTCAATTCAGCAGAGGCACTGCCGGGTAATATTGGACACATTCTCGAACGTTATCGTAGATGTATTTCGCCCAATCTACCCCGACTCCATCGTCAATGGACATCATGATCTGCCACGTTTCTTTTGAGAAGAAAGTGTCATCAAGGTCCTCTCCCATCAACATGTTGTTAGCAACACGGAAGAGCACCCAATAAGGAGTGCGAAGATTGTATGCTGAGACAGAAAGGGAAAATTCAGACGAAGGAGATCGTCTCCACTTCTGCCACGCTGACCATTCAGGAGCAATGTCCGTCACACGGTAGTTGAATACTGACCCAGGACCTCTGGGAAGGCCGAATCGACGAGAAAAGACGTCCGGTGACCAATAGATTAGCTTGCAGCGGAAGGAACATAAATGCCCCCTTCCTCCCCAGAACAGTCCTCGATAAATTCTCGAAGAACATCACCTTGGAAACATCTTGGAGTAGCAGTGACGAATTGGGTCAATCCACTTCGATTCAACTTCGACATAACGGTTTCTGCCACTCTAGGATTGTTATCATACAGGGAGTACAAACCAGACTCATGAAGGATCTGGTTTCGGCGCAACTCCAGAGATTGACCTGGTGAATCCATTTTCTTGAAGATTTCTGAACAAATAAGGGAAAAGTTCAGAAAAGAGTTCTTGTGATAATAAAGATACACACAAGAAGGGTATTTATAAGGGAAAAATCATAACTCTTTTCTTGAGAATCGATTCGATTCAGAGTTAATGATCATCTGTTATACGACGAATGGACAGACGCCACGTCAGATCGGTCAAAATGCTTCTTGAAAAACGTAATCAACGCATGGAGAGATGCACGCATTGAAGGTCGTCGTTCCATCTGCTAGAGATGAGTACTCTGCTAGAGAATGAGTACTATGCTAGAGATGAAAACTCTGCTAGAGATGAGAACTCTGCTAGAAATGAGATCTCTGCTAGAGAACGAATTTTCTGCTAAAGAACGAAAACTCTGCTAGATGTTTTCAAACGTGATCTCTGCTACGAATTCAGCAAAACACATAACTTTGCTAATAAACATCCTTCTGCTAGGACCATAGCAGAAGTATACTCAGCAGAATTTATACAGATTTCATCATGAAATTTGCTTATCACAAGGTTATTATCAAGCAGATAATTGATATTGAGTGAGTATATATGAGATTGTTTCAAATGAAACATAGACATCATCTTATATAGATCAACAAAAGTATTTACATAAACAGAGGGTACAACCAATTCAGAAGGGTGACAAAGGCACAAATGGATAAAAATCTACTCCTCGAAGGTTCGAGGGACCTAGAGTAAGATCTTGATATCGCTGCTCAAACAACCAACTCAATGGCATTCCGTAGGGGAGATGAAGATGCGGGAACTGCTGAACACTTCGCCGCACTCTCTGATAGATGAAATTAGCCCAGTTAACATTCGCCCTATCGTCAATAGCCATCATGGCTTTCCATACATCATGAGAGAATATCATGTCCTCAGGATTCTCTCCCACCACCATACCACAGACTATTTCGAAGAGAACCTGGTATCGTGTCTGCAATCCATATAAGCTCGGATGAACGCCTCCATTTCATCCATGAAGACCACTCCAGAGCTATTTCATCGTTGCGATAGTCCTGGACGGAAATTGGTCCTCTCGGAAGACCGAATTCTGAAGCAAAAGTATCTACCGTCCACATCTCCAATTGATCCCTGAAGACACCAACAATGGAGTCTCCGATGGGTTTGCATGATCGGATGAACTGCTGAAGTAGTCCTCTGTGGAATGTATGAGGAGTCAGGGATACGAATCTGCCCACGCCACTCGCATGAAGCATTGACATAACCCCCTCCGCCACATGGTACTCTGTTTCATATTCTTCATATAAACCAGAATCACAGAGGATCCTGTGTTGAGGAATGAAGAGTGTACTAGGTAATTCCATTTTCTTCTGAAAGAAGGATTTCTTTTAGAAAGGATGAGAAGAAAAGCAACGATCGCTAGAAGAGTGTACACAAGGAGATTATACCATTGAATCGTTTGCCCATCCTATTTATAGAGATAACTATGATTACTGCTGATCTCGGAATACGAACGGTTGCATTGAGGAGAACAGTAATCGCCTTAAGTGAAGGTCAAATCGGAAGAAATTTTGATTATACATAAAGAGCTATGCAAGAAATTGAATTTTATATACGCCCCATGATGCTACGTTGGAATACGTGGTGGTTTCTGATCATCTCTACTAATTATGGCTGCTGAAGATTTCAAATCAGGCGGGGAAGAGTACCTTTCATGATGAGGCGCATTTAATGCATGCAGAACGACGACAACAAATAAGGCGGTGACACATCACCAGCACTCAAGCTCTTGAAGACGTGCATATTCACATCTAAACTAATCATCACCTCTCGGTCCTTGAATTAATTAGAATTAATAAATAAACACTGGAATCATGAACCTAATTAATTAATCCTAAACATGCATCCAAAAATAATATTCAAACCCTAGAACCTGCTAGGAATTTAGCTAGACATAAAATAAAAAGACATAAATAAACTGAAATTAAATTGCATTAAAATAAAACACAAATTCAAAAGTGCAAGAAAAATAAATACTAAAGATCTAAATTAACTACACAAATTGAGGTGGAGAAGGGATAAAAAGGGTACTGAATGGTCTAAACTAGAGGGGTATTTATAGTGTTTATTGTGGCTTTACATGGCTGAATTATGTGAGGAATATGATTAGATTTGATATATATCTCAATCCTGATATCCTATTATAAATATATGTTTCTTTTTGAGTCTTCAATGCTTCCAATTTGATATATCTCTTCAATCTTGACCAAATCTCGCCCAATATACGTGAAAAACTTCCAGAAACTTGCCAAAAACATTTGCGTCGGTCGACGTGGGACTGCATTGGTCGATGCAAAATTCCACGTCGCTCGATTTCTTCTGTTTTGACCATTTTTGTGCCTCGCCACAGTTTTGGCCATAACTTTTGCTCCCGAATTCCGATTGACCCGATTCCAGTTGCATTGGAAAGTTAATTCAAATATATTTCTATTGCCATGCTCCATTTGCTGAAATTCCATGTATAGAAGAAGTTGTGATTGTTTATTTTAACATCTACTGCTTTTAGTACGAGTTTTCAGTGAATTTGACCTCAAACCTGCATAAATACACCACCACTAGCATAATACCCTCCTAGAGTGACTCATGCTATAAAAATAACTAAAATAAATTAAAATGCAATGAAAAACACTGATAAATCAAACCAAATATGAGTGAAAATATAAACTCATCAATCCCCCAAACTTGAATATTTGATTGTCCTCAATCAAAAGAAAAGAATAAATTTCAAGTTCATGTAATCGAAGTGTGCAATGCCTCACAAGATTCATCACAATCCAGTATGAAATCTCCGCAAGCACAAACAATCCAAATCAAGTTAGAAAATCAGTAAACTTTGGAAGAACCTCACAACGAAACTGTTTCGCTCATCACTCATGTATTTATGGGTTTAATGTGTATACACTCATCATATATGATTTACATCTACCATAAGCTTGCAAATATTCTACTTTCTCCACTGCTTAAATCTGCACACAAGACCTATAATCAAATAGGACTTTTATTTTTGGTTGTAATGTAGGCTTTTGTGAAGGATAAGGAAAATATGGCCAAGTGACTAAATTAAATGTAGTGGCCCCCCTCAAACAATCCAAATCATCATCTAACTTCAATCACCCTTCTCCTAAGATCTTGTAATTTAGACCAAAACAACTCCCTTTTTTTTTTCTCAATCCTTTTATGCTCTTAGATTTTTCTTTGATGAATGAGCTCATAAGGATTCTCCTCAGATTTTTTTATAGAGCTCAATTTTCTTTGCTCACCCATTCCAAAAAATTTCTCACCCACTCACAACAATCATCCTTATTTTACCCAAATCTCATAGACAAGATACAATTCACCTCATTTATGGCGCTCTCTCATAGACAAGATAAAACCATAATTTTTTCTTAACTCATAGACCAAGAAAGAAAAATTCACAGGCTCAAAGGGGCTATTCTAAGGATAAAATATCATAAGGGATAGTGTTTAGGATAAATTGGCTAACAAAGATGGACTAAAATCATTTTCTAGACTTGTGCACACTATGCAGTCTCGAAAAAGAAACAATGGAAAAAAGTTCTAGAGATTACACATACATTTAAAGTAAATGGCCAGAGAGTGAAGTACTACTATGGTGGAGGCATCGAGAGGGAGAAAGCCTCCACTCAAGTAGAAGAACCTTGAAGAAGGAGGTACCCTGGGCCATCATTAGGATTAGATAGTGTGTGCAGTGATGGCCAAGGAAGTTATTTTAATTTTTATCTTTGATGCATGATTAGTTAATTTTAAATTCTGCCTAGTTAATCTTGTTTTATTTTCTGAAGTAGAAGTTAGTTTATGCTACAACCTTTAAGTGCCATGTTCATAGCTTTAGGGTAAGTTTATATTTTCTGCATTACTTTTAAGTCAAATTCTGCATAGGATCAATAAGTTTACCTTGCATAAGTTTGGAATTCAGAAATATTAGAGTATGGAAATAATGTTGTACTCCCTCCGTCCCGTTATATTAGGCACGGAGGGAAATGTCACTATAACCAAGGAGAGTTTTTAACACTCCACTAAACACATAATTAAGCAATAAAAAAAGAGGATTAAATTGCTAATGACAATATTTTTAAAAAGGAAGGGCAAGTCAAATCAGCATTACTTAAGCTAGTTTAGGGCTGCAAAAACAATTTGGAGCCAAAATTTGAGATTACATCCAAATTTCCCCCCTAATCTAGTCCTATAAATACAAATCCACTTCTACAAACATTAAAACAAAAATTCAAACAGCAAATTCCACTTCTACAAACCAAAAAACACAAAATCAAACTGCAAAATGGGTAAGAACCCAGACATTCCAGAGGAAAGGAGAGCTGATATTGTTGCATTCTTGTTGGAGAGATTGAAGGACAGCAAGCCAGCAAAAGGGGTGATCAATCAAGCTGCAGCAGCCTTCAATGTGTCAAGAACAACCATCTCAAGAATCTGGAAATCTGCAAGAGAAGCAAAAATAAGAGGTGAAGGTTTACATTTAAAAGGGAAAAGGATTGCTAGAATAAGAAAACTCAAACATGAGGTAAACAATGAGCAAATTGCTGCAGTCAATTTTCAGAAAAGAGGAACAATTAGGGCACCAGCTGAGAGCATAAGCATTCAAGTTATGAAGTTTCAAGAAACCACTTCAAACATGGAGAACACATTTCAAATAGAAAATGTTTCATGAATGTGTATGGGATGTGTGAGCAAGTTCAAATCATTTCAGTAAATAACCCTAAACCCACAGCAGAACCAGGGAATCATCATGCTCAACCAGCTACTCAGAAAACCAGCAACACATATAACCACCAAAAGCAACACATGTAACCACTCATGGCCGAAGAAGATGAGCAGCAAGAGCAACACATATAACCAGCAAGAGCAACACATATAACCAGCAAGAGCAAATCAGAACCACTCATGGCCGAAGAAGATGAGCAGCAATAGCAACAATCTACATAATCAACATAGGCAGACCACCAATCAACATAATCAACATAGGCAGACCACCAATCAGCCATAACATGAAGAGGCAGACCACCAATCAACATTTTGACCATCGAATCAACATGCAGACAACCAATTCAACAGACAAATCCACCAACACACAGATCCAACCATAAAATTAAGAGGCAGATCACAATCACACAGTTCCAGACATAACATCAATATGCAGACCACCATATCAAAAAAACACGAAGGTAACAAAGAGAGAATTCACCGGATGTTTGGGAACTGAATGTCCCAAAAGAGTCGGCCGACTTCCATCTTTATATCGTGAGGAAAAGCCAACTCAGCAGCAACCTCCGCCAGTCACTGCCTCTCCTTCTCGAAATCGAAAGACAGGTCCGTCTCCTCAGTATCTCCGCTCAGCACTGTCCCTCCAATGTCATCACTGTCATCCCACCAAGCGATGGAGTCTACGACGGCAACGAGACCATCACCGGAGCTGTCGCCTGGCCACGTCCCACAGTCGGAGTCGTCGCCTGCACGCTGAACAGTCACGGCAGCGGTGGCAACAACCCCACCGTCGGGGTAGCCGCCAGCACGCTGAACAGAAGGGCTAGAGAGAGGGGACATCATCGTGGTAGATGATTTAGGGAGAGGGTACACGGGTGTCATCATCGCGATGTAGGGCAATCGTTAAATTAGGGTTTAAGAGAGGAGAGGGGCGGACGATTTAGAGTATCAGGGAGGAGGGCGGCGGAGGTTCGGCCGTAGAGAGTGAGGGAGATGAAGATGCGGCGCAGGTGAGTGAGAGAGAGATCGACAAGATTAGGGTTTGAGAGAGAGGGAGAAGAGATGCGGCGCACAAGAGCAAAGAATGAGGGAAATGATCGATAGATTAGGGTTTGAGAAGGGTAAGGGTAGGGTTGTAAATAGGGGGAAAATAAGGGTAGAAATGTCATTTAAACTTTAACTAAACATAATTAAGTGTTGTTAATTTTTTGCCAAAAAAGGAAATGTGTCTAATAAACGGGACAAACCGAAAAGGAAAGTGTGCCTAATATAATGGGACGGAGGGAGTATTACTTATCAGAATTGAATGACGTGGAAGGAAACTAACCGTTGGAGGAGGGCAGTTGTGACGTAGGCGCATAATTTTTTACCTTTTTGCAGACTATTTGTGGTCAGTTTTAATTCAAATTTTAATTATGTCCTTTCAAAGAAATTCGAAGATTTTCGTAGGGTGTTGTGAGACTAATGCTAAATTTGGAATGATAAATACCCTGCATCCAACTTGAAAAAGGTCACTTTCTTTTCCTTGTTTTTTCTTCGTGAAAGATTGTGTGCGCAAAATTTTTTTGTCGAACCATATCTTGTTTCCAATAAATTGGTAAGTCTGAATCCTCTTGTTTTACTCTTTCTTCGCATTTGGGGTTGGAATTATGGAGAAGTATGAGTACAAGCATGGTTCATGGTGAGAATTTTTGAATCTTTAAACCGTTTGATTTTTGTTGACTGTTACTGAGTTATGATGATTTCCAGAGAATTTGTTGAAAAAAATGTGTTTGATGGGAATTTTTACGTGGGTAATTTTTCTGCATGAGTGAAAATAATGCTGTTAGGATCTATGCTTAATATTTGCAGTAGTATTTCTGAATTTCATATGTTGAATCTGTGATTTTGTCAAGAAACACCCCTAATTTATTGTGAGAACATGATTATAAATTTCTTGAATCTGTTTGAAGTCCAAAGGTTGGGGGGGGGGGGGGTTCTCATTTTGATGATGATTGCCATGTGAAGTCTGGTACTGTGAAAGTGTATGGTGTGAATGTTGGCAGGAAAATCTTTAGGAACTTAAATCTAGAGAGGAATACTTCTATTTCTTGTCCTCACTTCTTGATTTTTGTAGATTCAAATACGAAAACATAGAACCCAGCCAAGAAAAGACCTGGATATTGGAAGCCCAGAACCCAATCCAAAGAAAGAAAGAAAAACACTAGCAAATACAGGGGGTACATCAAAATCTAAGCCGAAAAAACCAGTCAAGCCAGTAAGAAGATCTAGCGAGATTGCTTTGACCACCATGGCACAAAGGGCAGCAAAACTTCCAAAAACAAGTGCAGAGAGCCCTATTGAGATACCAGATATAACATCCCCACCTACCATAAAAGAAGAAAACAGATGCTCAAAAGCCCAAGAGTAGGAAAGACCCTTTGATGGACTTAGTTAATGAAGCAGCAACCTGTGCTGCTGAAGAAAAGAAATAGACTTCAATTCCTAAGAAATCGGTTGTACCTGAATCACCTCTTAACCAAAAACAAGAAACTCCAGAAGAAGGAACTGAGGATTAGTAGGATGAGTTAGAGCAAAGCAAGCAGGGTATATCTACAGTGGAGAAATAAGTCGAAGAAGAACAAGAATTAGAGAATGAGGAAGGGGAAACTGAGAAGGAAGATGCTGAGAAAGAACAAGATTTAGAAGAAGGTGAGGAGGAATCTGCCGATAAGAATGAAAAGATTCAGTCTGCGGAAAAGGAGGAAATGGAATCCCAAGCTCAATCTGAAAAGCAGAAGCAGGAAGAAGAAGATGATGCTCAAGCATCAGAAAAGAAATAATCTGAAGAACAAGGAAATGAAGGAGCAGAGGACATTCAAACAGAGGACACTAACTTCGAGGCAACAGATGAGCCAGTTAAAAATGAGGAAAACAAGAAGAGGAAACCTGTGGGGTCGAAGAAGAGGAAACGAGGGAGTAAGACTACAGAAGTGGAATGAGAGGAGATTCCCATAAACCCAAAAACTGGAAGACGAATCAAAGTGATTGCAGTGAAGAAGTCTGAGGGGACATCAACAAGAGGAGAAGTGCTGAAGCAAGAAAGAAGTAACAGATGAGGAAGCACAAGGCTAAGATAGTGGAAGAGAGAATTTTCTGCTGTTGAGATAGAGAACTTACCTAAGTTTCAGCAAAACGTAAAGCCAAAATGCAAGAGGTGGAAAACAAACAGTTACTTGTAGAAAGAGGATTCAAGGATTTAAGGATCTTACCTGAGCACGTGGTGAGGAGTATAGAGCAGCAAGGTTGGGAGAAGTTTGCAGGGCCACAGCCCGCGCCAATCATTGCTCTAGTCTGAGAATTTTATGCAAATTGTGAGAAGTCCACTACTAAAGACTATGAGTTGAATGTTGTTGTGAGGGGTAAAAAAGGTTCAACTGAATCCAAATGTCCTCCATGAAATCTACGGCACTCACCCACCCCAACTTGATGAGTTTATGGACATCTATGCTGCACCCACAAAGGAGCACCTGGATGAAGCTTTACATGTGGTGGGAATATCGGGTGCACACTCAGAAGATGAGACAAAGGACAACAAAACTATTTTCTCCAAGCACAAAAAATATGTGGCTTCATTTTCTAAAGAATAGAGTCAGCCCAACCACTCACAACACTACCATCAGCCAGGATTGCATTCTCAAGGTTTCTGCCATCATAAAGGGGGAGCCTATTGATATGGCTCTGTTCATCATTGATTCCATCATCTAACAAGCTTCGAAGTCTCGACGTCCATGATACGCAAAAATTTAATCAACAAGTAACTTAATTCTTATCAAGAATAAAATATCAATCCAGGTTTACTCCCTTCGCCTACTTATGCTACCGGTTACTATTGTTATGTGTTTTATTCAAGCAAATCCAGTCGTTGAGTTCGTTTTTATAACTAGGCAAAGAATTAAAATCTATCTAGCTATCAATTAACTAAGAAAACAAGTGATTTAACCAACAATTCTCAAACAACAACTCACTTCACTAATCCAACACAATCTCTCAAACAATAGCGTACAAGATCTCACAAATGTTTTGATTCACAAATGAGGAAAACAGGATATTGGAATGAACTTTGCAATGGACAACAATGAACAATTGAATAATGCAAACAAATTTTAATTCCCCTTGAGATGATCAATCCACTCAACTCTAACTAACCCCCTTAGCACAGGTGAGTTAATCGTAGATGATATAGAATCGTCAAACTGTTACGTTATCTAATCCTACATCACTCCCAAGGGCACGTGGATTCGCGATCTACAAGCATTCACCTCACAATTGATTGGATCTATACTTATATACAACAATGCTATTAACGACCTCTAAATCTGCGTATCGACTACAATTTAGATGTCAATGTATCAAACAATTGGTGAATGCCTACATTGAATGAATAATAGAAAGCTTAAGCATGTTGTAATCCTCAAGGAGAAAGTAAACAAACATTCAATCAATCCATAGAATCCATTACATTGTTCAAACCAACATCCTTAATAGATTTAGCTACTCATACCTTGTACTTAGCACAATTGAATTTCACGAATAAGAATTGCCATTACAAAGTAGGATTTGAATGATAATTTTCCTCAAATGTTGAGTTTTATGCCTTGATCTTCAATCTTCTCTTCAATTCTTCTCCAATTGAGTAGATCTAGCTTTGATTCCCCTTCAATATTGTGTTTTGTGAAGTTTGGAAGTGTTTGAAACTGAGTAACCGCTCAATTTTGCCAAAAGTTCCGAGCCAACTCGAATTTTCCCCTTTTATAGTTAGTATCTGCTCCAAAATTTCGCCCAAGATGATCAGATTTTGAGCGAAATGGTCCCCTGTTCAGGAAAATCCACCAAAACCCGCATCATTTCGATAAGGATGAAACCAGATGGGTCGAAATCTGCCTCTGTAAGGCAAATTTCGACCAAAATCTCAGGAGCTAGGTCAAAATCTGCTTCACAGATGCAAAATTTGGGTCAAAATTCATCCCAAAATTAGCTCAAACTCATGGATTTATGCTTAACCTTCCTCCTACACACTTCAAACACAGAAACACTCGAAACCACATCAAATCTATCTAAAATATATGATATGTGGGTGAAATATACATGAAATGATCACAATAATGCACATATAAAGTATACATTTCACACACATATCATAATCCCCCAAACTTGAACCTTTGATTGTCCTCAATCAAAACACAACAAAGTAATCTTCGTACTTAGTGCAATACCTCATAGCTCATCAAATTAATTTTAACATGCCTCAATCAAACGAGATTATCACCTTTATTTGTGTATTGGTTAATACAAGAGACTCAAACCCCTCAACAAAGTGGATGAAACAATAAAGCACACTCCTTTTCGTGCTTAGAAACAAATCACTCATTCACAAGATATCGAGTTCGATTTCCATAGACTTGTATCCTTTCTCACCACTATACTACAACGAACTTCCTCCTAGAATCAAAAGGTCTTTATTTTGGTTATAACTTAATTTACTAAAGATAGGTTAGTTTGGGCTAAAGTGACTATCCTCCAACTAAAACCCATACCCCCAATCAATTGTTCAACATCAACCAATCTCGAGGCGCATACAAGTACATTTTCTTTCTTTCTTTTGCTTTTCACCATGCCCATTGCATGTATATTTTTTCCACAATTTTTTTTGTTGATGCTCACTTTTCTTTTGATTGCACCTTCCTTATCTTCATACTTTCTTTTCTTTCTTCTTTCTTTTAAACTCATACTCTTCTTATTTTTTCTTTTCTTTTCCTTCATGCCTCAACACGGGATACTTATTCACACCTTCCAATCAATTCCCAAACCCCACACTCACAACATCCGTATTCACCCTCATTCACACATCCCCCCAAACTTGTTCCTAAACATATATCAAAGAATTTTTCCATTTAAGCTCAATCACGGGGAACAATGATATGAAAGGCAAATAACGATCATAACAAATACCTTATACCCCCAATGTGCAAGGTAGAACGAAGAATCGATGACCCAATATCATTTTCTAGTCAAAAGCTCATGTAAGATTAGCTAGAGAATGGATGCAAGTTCTAGATTTCTCACCATCAATATCGCCACTCTCAAACTAATTGACAATATCAAAGCTCAAGTCTCATGGCTTTTGTCAAGTCTAAAGTATTAACACACACAAATTCTAGCAATTCAAAAGTTTGATCTTAACATGCTTCAATTTCAATGATTCCGCCCTATCATCGGTTCAAGTAGAAATCATTCTTCACTAGTTTCTTCAAGAGTAAATCTCAAGTCAACTTAGGTTCAACACTCACACACAAGCATACACATAACAAAACAAAATCCAACACACAATTATCCAATGCAATTTAAATGGCAAGAGTAAGCGTTATAAAGTTTTACCCATCAGCATCCACTCGATGAAACCGCTCCCATTGGCCTTATTGTACATACTACACAACACACAATCACACAACCTATTAAGCATAAACCTCTTTCAACAAAAGACCATATCCACCAAATTGAAATTACTTCCAAACTTACTTCCATAATATAAGCTCATCACAATCATTTCTCAACACCATTCATTCACTTCACAAAATATAGCAATGAAAATCTCAATTCCATCCATCAAACATTCAACATCAACCTTCATCATCAACAATCAACAATTTCCAAAAGAATATAACCATGAAGTTCACATCATCAAACATCAAATCCAAATAAACTCTACATATGATAAAAACATTAAAATACCAAACAACATCCACATCCAATCCAAATCTTCTACAACCAAATCGAATATCCAAATTCAGCTTCAACAACAAGGGGAAAACACTAGCATCACATAGCTAAAAGATAGAGTGGATAGAGTGAAAGGATGAAGTAGATAGAGTGAAGGAGGATAAACCAGCTGCCGACCATCCCCCAAACTCAGTCCAAGAGAACTAAGTTTGTAAGGAAGGCTGGCAGTAGACATCTCAATCCTCGAGCTCTCGTGGTGAATGATCACGGCGGTGGCGGTATGGAACGGGCAATCGGCACTGCAACTCTCGGATATCACCCTAGATCTCACCCAAGCGTATGTCAATGCCATCAAACCGGGCAGTAGTGGTGGCTCTATCAGCAATATATCCCGTCTGGAAGGCAGTGAAATCTCCATACATACCCATCATCCTGATATCCAAACCCTGCATACAAGAAGACAAAAACTCAACACTATCAGTCATTTGTTGCATCATCGAAAGCATCTATCCCTGCCACTCATTGAAGGATGGTGGAGCCCGCGAACTTGATCCAACCTCATCTTCTTCTAGCCTTGATGGCCGCTGACTTGCCTACCTCTCAGCAATTTCATCGAATGTCCTAAAATATCCCGACTTCTCCATAATACACACAAACTTCAAATGGTCAGGAGAATCCATCAACCAGTTAGAAGTATCTTCCAAATCATCCACAATAGTCAATCCTGGGCAGGGCAGTAAAAGCAAATGATCCCCAAATTTATACCAATAAGAACCCAGACAGCTTGGGACTAAAAATTTTGCAGCAACCAACGAAGTAATATCCAATGGAATTCGTGGAGCATGTGGACCACTCAAAGAAAAATGCAAATGCTTAAACACAGGAGTGAGCATTCCCCCACCACAGATCGACGGGGTTTTCAAACCAGCTACTCTACTCTAGGCATCCATTACCAAACCACCCATAGAGAATTTAAAACCATGCAGCAGAGCATACATCATATACATCTCAGATAGCAATACATTTCCTGACTCATATCTACCCAAAACAGAACCAGCTACCACCTTATGCACGTATCGAATTACATGATTCTTAATCAATGAAGCTTTAGCAAGTTTAGCTTGAAAAGTACCCTCACACTTCAAACCAAAAATTTTCTCCCAAAAATCCGCAACATTCATATCATTAGGAATGAAAATAGAATTCTCATCACATCCATAGATGGCATCAAGCTCTTGCCTAGTCACAATATACGAATGATCCTTAATCTTAAAAGTAGCAGATAGAGGGACACTACCCGAACCTTTCATCACCGTAACCGAGGCCATGAACTTCTTAGTCTGCTCCATGTATGCTGGCCATTGTTCCAACAAGTACTTCTTCCATCCCAAACCAATGAGCAACTCCCACACATCTTCCTTGAGCCCGAGAGCTTCCAACGTGTCATCACATGGATATTTCGGCTCCACAATGTTCTTCTCTGCCATAATTTTGTATCTTGAATATTCTTCATCATCAAAGTTTGAAGGGTGACGTATCCCAGCGGATTGTTGGCTCTCACGTGCCTTCTTGCTAGCCATGATAAAAAATTGAAGTCAAATTTTGCACGAAATAAGTGGGTTAAGTAAGAATTGAACTTTGGGAAGAGAAAATTTCGAGAGAATTGAGTTTGGGGCGAAATGAGCCCTAATTCCTATTTAAAATTACGCCAGATTTTGACCGAAATAGGCTAATTTTGGTCAAAGTTGGCCTTTGTCGAACAACAGGAATTTCCCAGTCCATTTTGTCCAAAATGGCCTTAATGCACGCGCCATTTCAGTCGAAATGAGGTGATATCTAGCGAAATTTTGTGATCTGGGGCGAAATTCGCCTCTGCAATCAGCTTCCCTGCTACATCTCGACAGAAATCTCCTCATCCCAGGCGAAACAAACTCCCAAATTTCAACTTTTCACTTACCAAACTTCGATTATCCTACAAAATCACCACATAATATCATTTATCCCCCATTCAACATCGTATCTACCATTACCACACTGTCTCAATTCCAACCAACCTACAAACTACAATTTATTCAAACACAAATGAACAAAGTAAAGATAAGTTGGGTTGCCTCCCAACAAATGCTTTAGTTATCGTCGTTAGCTCGACGCACATAGCTTAATCTCTTCAATCTTTATCAAAAGGACCAGTCCCCAAAGACATACCTTGCTCTTGTGACCATGACTCACCCCGGAAATGATTGTTCCTTCATCGAACACCGAGCTTGGCCATCATTGAACCTTGCCTTCTTCACTCTAACACTTCTTTGCTCGTAAAAACCATCCGATTCGTCATCCACTCCATCTTCTTCCTCAAATGGTTCTTCCTTCGGGTCTACAAGGTTACTCAAACATTTAATTCCAACTCCTTTCTCAATCAATTCTTTCTTCTCATTTATCTTTCTCAAGACTACCTCTTTCTCAACACAATCAACCACTTTAGAAGGGAATGAAAATACCACTTCCTTGCCCCCACAATGCAAGGTAAGTTCACCATTTTTCACATCCAAACTTGCATCCGCCGTGCACAAGAAAGGTCTTCCTAAGATCAAATAGATACCACCTCGATTCTTCATATCCACAACCAAGAAATCTCCTGAAAATGTGAACTCCAAGATCTCGATGTTCACATCTTCGATCACCCCTCTAGGACAAAACAAGGCATAGTTGGCCATTTGCAACACATGAGTGGTAGGCTTCAACACTCATATACTTAATTTCTTGAACAAAGTCCAAGACATCACATTGACACTTGCCCCGGAGTCACATAAAGCCTTTTCAACATCCACTCCTCCAATCCTATAAGAAATGATAAAGCTTCCCGGATCTTTCTTCTTACTTGCCACTCTTCTTTCACTCGTCACTTCATTAACATCAATTGAGACATCTTCCTCCATTATTTCATCCACCTTGCTACATGTCTTTACCCTTTCATCCTCTTCAAAAAGTTGATCGAACATCGGCACTCGTTGAATCTCCTCCGGTAGAGGCATCTCTATGTGGGTCCCCGATCAGACTGTTTATATATGCAGCGGAAGTATTAATAATGTCTTGCACTTATCTTGCTAAGGTCTTGACTTAGCAAGTGTTTATCAAATGTGTTTAAGCTCTAATATTCGTTAGTTTAATTGCAGATTATACTACAACATTTGATGTGTTGAGTTTTAAATATGCACACACACAATATAACAAAATAAAGCAGTAAGGACACAAGGATTTATAGTGGTTCGAACAACTGTTCTACGTCCACTCTTCAGTCCTCTGACTGAAAATTCACTATTCAATTGATTACAAGGTAAGGCTTGATCTCTAACGTTGTGCAGCTCCTCTGTCTGGTTAGCGCGCACCTTCAAGCACCTTGGTCTTCAATCTTCACCTTGTCGCTCCGTAGAGTGAGGACAAACCTCCCTTCTCCTTGGACGTCGACTGTTGGGAGTTTTATAGTTTTTCCCAGAACCTATCCTTGTGTTGGCGATTGCCCATAATAATCACGCTTGCACAACAAGGTGATTGCTAGATCCTCTCTAGGATAGAAAGAATCCCAATATTAACCTTAGAAGATATACTTCGGAGTTCTTGAGCTTCGAGTATGAAAGCCTGTGAAAAAGCTTCAATCAAGTACTAGCTCGGATGAGTTCGCGTAAGGTTGAGAGTCTTTGGATCTTCTCTTGTTTTCTCTGTGAATAGAATTTCGCAAACCTTTGAATCATTTTTGGACGACACCTACTTATAGGTGAAGATTCAAACGGCTGTTTGAATGTTATCCGTTGGACTCAAGGGAATTGCTCGCCAATCTCTTTTCTTCCTTTTTCTGCAGCACACAGAGACTCTTCAAGTCTCCTTTGTCTCTGATTGGCGTAGCTCCTATTTGTAGCCGTCTTTGTCAGAACGGATCTTTTAGTTTGAACTTAAAACCTCCGTTGTGTCTGTTGATTGTTCTTTTCTCTGATTCGTCAGGTTTCCTTTTGATTCGGATTCTTCTGATTTACGACTTTTGTATTTGTCTTGATTGCTGTTGAGTGTTTGCTGGCGGTTGACATGCAACTGACATCTCAGCAGGCTCGCTAAGATTTCGAAGCATCCTTGCGTTACTTCTTCAACATTCATTTGAGCACGTTCAACATTCCTCCGTGTTTGCTGGCTTTTGCTAGCTTCTTCAGCAATCTTCAACAATCTTCAAGTCTGCTGATTCCTTCAGCATTTTGAATCTTCTTTTCTAGTTCTATTACAACTCGAGTATATACGACCTATACAGGACTTTTACATTTTGACTCGGTACAAAGTTGCTAGAAACTGGATCGGCTTGAGCTTTGATGCACCAAAACATAATAAACATACATTGACAATCAAGGGGTTTTAATATTTCTAACAATATTCCTAACACTCTATATCTCCTTTCCTCACATAGTCAAAAAATTTGACCTCTTCTTTATTGTCATTCTCATGAATAAACTCTTCTCGGCTTCCTTTCTTCAATTCTACTTGCGTGTCATCATCCATTACATTTACCCCATGAATCTCATTTTTTTCTTCCTTCGGAGTCATCACCAATGTGTTCTCCTCATCTCCCTATTCTTTGTTCACCACATTGAAACTTTTCTTTTGGGTTATCTCCGTGTCACTTGTGAATTTACCGGTTTGATGTTTGCCACTCAATTGCATTGCAATAGTTGAAATTTGGATTTGAATTTCAGCTAATATACCATCATATTTCTCAAACCTCTTATCCAACTCCTCATTTGGGTTTCTTCTTGATTCATTCCCCTCTTGACGACTACCATTGCCTCCACCCATAAACCCTCCATGTGAGCTTTCCCCAACATTCTCTATGTTCATCGGTGGGTTTAGAGCATTGTTAGGATTGGCGTATGAAAAGTTAGGGTGGAATCGATTATTTGGATGGTAATACATATTCCCCGGTAGGTTGTATGGGTCTCGGTTGTTATACCCCATCCTTTGATTAACTAAACTTACATTCTCCGAATACACATCCTCCTTCTTCACCAACATCATCTCTTTCTTTCTCCCACTAGAAGTGGTGAGCATATCTAACTTCTTTTGCATTACAACAATTTGTTCCTTCAATTCATCATTCTCTTTCCTCTCTCCCACCATTTTTACCAGCCGATAATCTTTTCTTTCCTTTGGCCATTGATAACTATTCTCAGCCATCTTTTCTATTGTTCTCCATGCTTCCTCTTCTTCTTGATCTAAAAATGATCCACCCGAAGATGCGTCCATCATAACCTTGGTCTCATAGTTAGGACCTCCATAAAATTGACAAATTTGATGGCTCTTGGATAGTCCATGGCGAGGGCATCTCCGCAGCAATTCACAAAACTGATCATATGCCTTATACAACGGTTCATCATACCGTTGACCAAAGGAAGTAATATCAGCCCTTCTTTTCAATGTAAGGCTTGGTGGAAAGAACTAAAAGTGAAACTTTTCCCGCAGCTGCTCCCAAGACGTTATGCCTTCTTTTTCCAACCCCTCGAACCAATGCCTTGCTCCATCTCGGAGTGATAATGAGAATAGCCTCATTCTAATATGATCCTGCGACACCTGGTTGATCTTAATAGTATCCATTATATCGAAAAATTGGGAGATGTGAGTGTTAGGGTCCTCCGTGGGGTGTCATCCGTATTGGTTGTTTTGGATCATTAGAACCAAATGAGGCTTAATTTCGAACTGCGTAGCATTAACTCTCAATTGAAATCCCCCGGTTGCTTGATCTTCTTGAGGTCGGAACAAATTTTGTAACGATCTTCGAGGCTCATTCCTCTCATTCATAGCTGCTCTCATTTCCTCCACTTGTCTTTGCAAATCATCAAATATTTCCATATAAACTCCTCTTCGATTCTCCATGTTGAATTCCACTTCTTCAAATTCTACCTTTCTCCTTTGTTCCTCCAATAGTCTAGCCTTGGATCTTGTGATCATGCACCACCTACACAAATCCAAGACTGCCAATCAACAAAGTAACAAAGCTTGAACTACAACAAACACAAATTAACCAATAACAAAGTAGCCTACTACTTGAGTTCCCCGACAACGGTGCCAAAACTTGATACGAGGAAATTTAATCAACAACTAACTTAATTCCTATCAAGAATAAAGTATCAATCTAGGTTTACTCCCTTTGCCAACTTATGCTACCAGTTACTATTGTGAAGTGTTTATATTCAAGCAAATCAGTCGTTGAGTTCGTTTCTATAATTAGGCAAAGAATTAAAGTCTATCAAGCTATCAATCAACTAAGAAAACAAGTGATTTAACCAACAATTCTCAAACAACAACTCACTTCACAAATCCAACACAATCTCTCAAACAATAACATACAAGATCTCACAAATGTTTTGATTCACAAATGAGGAAAACAGGATATTGGAATGAACTTTGCAATGGACAACAATGAACAATTGAATAATGCAAACAAATTTTAATTCCCCTTGAGATGATCAATCCACTGAACTCTAACTAACCCCCTTAGCACCGATGAGTTAATTGTAGATGATATAGAATCATCAAACCGTTATATTATCTAATCCTATATCACTACCAAGGGCACGTGGATTCGCAATCTACAAGCATTCACCTCACAATTGATTGGATCTATATTTATATACAACTATGCTATTAACGACCTCTAAATTTGCCTATTGACTACAATTTAGATGTCAATCTATCAAACAATTGATGAACGCTTACATTGAATGAATAGGTGAATGCCTTTATTGAATGAATAGGAGAAAGCTTTAGCTACTCATACCTTGTACTTGGCACAATTGAATTACGAGAGTAAGAATTGCCATTACAAATTAGGATTTGAATGATAATTTTCCCCAAATGTTGAGTTTTATGCCTTGATCTTCAATCTTCTCTTCAATTCTTCTCCAATTGAGTAGATCTAGCTTTGATTCCCCTTCAATCTTGTGTTTTGTGAGGTTTGGAAGTGTTTGAAACTGAGTAACCGCTCAAATATTGCCAAGAGTTCCGAGCCAACACGAATTTGCCCCTTTTATAGTTAGTAACTACTCCAAAATTTTGCCCAAGATGATCAGATTTCAACCGAAATGGTTCCCTGTTCAAGAAAGTCCACCAAAACCCGCATCATATTGACCGGGATGAAACCAGATGGGACAAAATCTGCCTCTGAAAGGCAGATTTTTACCAAAATCTCAGGAGCTGGGTCAAAATCTGCCTCACAGATGCGAAATTTGGGTCGAAATTCATCCCAAAATTTGCTCAAACTCATGGATTTATACTTAACCTTCCTCCTACACACTTCAAACACAAAAACACTCAAAACCACATCAAATCCATCTAAAATATGATATGTGGGTGAAATATACATGAAATGATCACAATAATGCACCTATAAAGTATACATTTCACACACATATCAGTCCAGTTTTTTGTCCTTCCTTGATCTCAGAACTTTACAAGAAAATTCGTGTGTCGTTCCACACTGAGGAGGCCAAGAGGATTGTGAAAAACCACTTCAACATCTAATATCTAAGACAACATCATGAGGCTTCCCAACTGAAAACCAAGACTTCTAGGACTATCAAAAATGAATTTTCTTTGGAAAATTTGCAGGTAGAGCTGTTGGACATAAAGGAAAAATAGGCCAGGATCTTGAAAGGGTACGGGATCCTGAAGAAGGTGCTGCTGGAGTTCTGTTTTCAGAACAAGAAACTGCTGAAAAGGGTGAAGGCTGCAAAAGGCACAAAGAAGAAAGCTGTTAAACCAAAAACTGCATGAGGATCCTAGGTTGATTCTTAACCTCTCCTAAGACAATATTTCTAAATTTGGGCTTTGTAATTTAATTTCATGTTTCTGTGTTTGAACAATTAGATTTAGGTTGTTTGCTTATGTTGTTTTGATGTTTGTTGTACTTCTCTTTTGCTACAACATGGACTGTCTTTGTTTGTGTGGTAATTGAATGCCGTGTTAATTAAGTCATTTTGTCTCGGGCCCAATGATGTCATTTTGGTTCTGTCTCATCTTTAAGTGCAACGAGTTATGAGTAATTTTACTGAGAGTCAGTTTCCATAAAATCTCTTAGTTTAGTTTTATAAACTAAATCAAGTTTGAAGTACAAAGTCCATGGTATTCTTCTAAAAAATTGGTATGCTGGCTGTATGCTTGAATTTAGCTGGTACTAAACTTTGAAATAGAATGTGAAATGCTACCTCCTTGAGACTTAGGCTTGTTTGAGTCGAAATTAGAATGAAAACTGCATTTAGAAATGATTAAGGCCATCTTTTGATCATTGTGCCTGCTGATTTCTTTGTTTGATCATAATTAATCTTTGCACCATGATATTTGAGCCTTGAGCCTATTCCTTCTTTTCAACCTTTCATTTATATCTAATTATCTATACACTTCCCCGAATCTAGAGGCAGAATCTTCTTATTTCTGTGTCCTTAGAATATTGAGGACAATGTTCACTTCTAAGTTTTTTTTATTATTGGGGGGGGGGGGTAACACTCCTTTCGTAGTGTTCTTATTTAGATTTTGATTGTATTATCTTGTAAATAGAGGAATATATATATTTAAAAAAAAAGAGAGAAGATCTATAGATGATCTTAGATTGATTTTGGTTTTAGTGCGAAACTTGCACAATTTTGTTTCATTTTATGGGAGTTTGTTGCGGATATATAGTTAGAGTTTTACTTGATAGAATAAGTCCTTTTTTGGAATGAGATTTGATGATGCCTCTAAATTTCAGTCACTACTTCCATACTTATCTAACCCTTACCCACAGCCTAACATTAGAAGCTCATAAAGTCCTTTTGATCAAGGTGTAGTATGAATTCCATTAGTGGAGAACAAGTTCGAAGTTGATTGGTAATAAAAAATAGTTGCATTTAAGATCAAAAGTGCTTGAGTTGTAGTTGAGGTTAAGCTTGAAAATATTCCAGCTACCATTCCAAATTAAAGTTTTGGGACTTTAACTTTCAAACTAGATTGGAGTATTTAATTAAACTTGTGAGATTATGGTGATTGAAGCTTTGTTAAGTGAAAATTTCTTCTTGTGTCTTTCTTTTTGTTTTTGCTGAGGGCTGATGAGACTAGAAGTTGACTTAATTAGGGCAACATTTTACTTGAGTGTGTTTGTGTTTTAGTTTAGTTGCTTGGGGACAAGAAACATCTTAAGTTGGGGGGAGGGGTGATAACTCTCATACAGAGTTATCTTATTCTCTTTTAGTTGTGTTTATTGTGTTTGTTTTTAGTTATTTAATTCTATTTAGGACTTATTTGATGTTAAAATGTCTTTTTATTATAGTTGTGTCTATTATTCATGTTGGAGTCAATTAATGAGTTCTTGCAAGGAATTTTAAGTGTTTTCGCAGGATTCATCATGCTGGAGCTTAATTTAAGAATTCGAGTGGAATTCATTGCTGAAGCATAGGAGATGCATAGCAACCAGTCTGAACCCATGACTTTTGGGACCATTTCCAGACAAGAATCAACAACTTTTTAGATCTTGTCTAAAAACTGGGACAGGTGTCACCCGATAGAAGTTTTTTTTTCAGTTTGGATATGAACTAAATCCGCAACACTTGAGTTGTTGGCTCTTTTCTAAGCTTGAATATGTGTTAATGCTTGATTTCGTGCGAACCTGAGTTTAATCCTGGATTTGTTTTATCATAACTCTGTGGCACGATAGTGATCCTGATTTTTTTCACTTATTTAGTTTGAAAGGATGAATAGGTACAAGGAATCTAGGATTAACCATGTTTGTTGTGTAGAAACATGAGGAAACATGGCTTAATATTAAACCCCTACTCTGTTTTGTGCTTTTGATCACCATTTCATGCATAGACATATGTTGAGTGGTAGAATTCTGCAGATTTAGTAGAGCGACAACTTGCTAATAATATTTTGTGAGGTTTAAGATTCAGAGTTCATGCGGGATCCATGCTCAAACATATAGGATAGTGGATGATTAGAATGTCTATAACTCAAGTGTGTTTCTCTTCCTGTGTTAACACATGTTAGTTGTTATTTTTGACTTAATTTGTGAGAAGGTCTCTTAAAATCTGTCTGTTAACCAACTTAGTTAATTGCATTTTAATTTTAAATAACTTCAACCAAATCCATTTTGGAAGCAATATTGTGTGCACGACTTAATTAAACACTCTTTTGGGTACGATATCTGGTCTCACTGACTATATTACTTGTCGATTGCATATACTTGCACATTGTTCTGTTCACACCTAACAGCACAACAATGCCTCAGCTGGGGGCTCGCTGATGATTAAGAGTGGAGAAGAAGGGATGAGACTATTAGCTCAGATGGCCATGAACAGCCATCAGTGGCCCACCGAGCGACAGATGCTAGTCAGAGCAGTTGAGTCTACTACGGAGTTTGACATCATGGCAGAGGTTAAGAGGCTAAGGGGGAATTCGAAAGGATGGAAGCCAGCAGAACTGCAACTATAGAAAGATCAGAATAGAGCATGGCCATCGTACCGGTGGAAGCTTATTATATCTATAGGGGGAGCAGTTCCGGTTTGAGTACCACTATTGATGTAAATTATGTTGGTAGAGGTTACCAAAACCATTATTGTGGAGGTAACCAAAGAAACCAAATATATAATCCCAACACCGCCAGGAATCACCCTGGGTTCTCTTATGCAAACCCATCAGCAACTGAGTTCCCTCCACCTAGATTCAATGTGGGAGCTAGTGGAGCCATTATAGAGCAGAAAAAGTCAGTTCTTGAAGATGTCCTAGCCAAATTCATTCAGAACTCAGATACGAGATTTGGGAAGGTTAAGAATGAAGTTAAAGGAATGGTGACTCATATGCAGCAAATGCCGAAGCATTTGCAAATGATGGATACAGAGTTGAGTCAGATAGCCACAGCTTTGGGCAATTAATGCAAGCTTGGGCAGCTCCCGAGCACCACTAAGATAAATCCGGACAAAGAAAAGCAAGTGAATGCCATTTCTCTGAGGTTTGGCAAAAGGTATAAAGGTCCAAGGATGCCCGAGGGCGAGTTTAGGGGAGAGATGGAAGAGATTCATGCTGGAGACTCCTTTATTTTGACTGATGTAGATGAAGTCGACCGATGCAAGTCCACCCCAACCAACGTAGAGGAGGGTTCAAAACAACAGACCTTGGTCGACACTTCTACGTTGACCAATGCACCGTACATCCATCAACACAGAAGCCGAGACAAATCGATTGACATGATCCTATCTTGGTTGACACAGAGAGTAATCCTGGGTAAGAAATAGAAAGAAGACGGTCATCATATACCTCCGATGCCATTCCCTCAGCGGTTCGCGAAGGAGGAGGATTCTAAGTTCTCCTGATTTGTGGAAAATTTGAAAAAGGTGAATATAAACATTCCGTTGATGGAAGCCCTCCATGAAATTCCTGGGTACATGAAATTCCTCAAGCGGTTGATGAGTGAGATGAAATAGTTCTTCGAGAACGAGATTGTTCAGATTCACGAGGAATGCAGTTTTTGCTTCAAAAGCAAGTCCCTATCAAAAGGTCTGATCCACGTTGTTTTTCGATCCCTATCGAGATTTGAGGCAAGGAGTTCTAGCATGTTCTTTGTGATACGGGAGAAATTTTCAACATGATGCCCTTGTCCAGCTAGAAATAGGAGAAATGAGGCCAACTGCAATTACTCACAAATGGCAGACCAGACTATGTCACGCCCAAAGGGGATAGTGGAAGATGTTCTGATTTGTGTAGGCCACCTGATCTTTCCCGCCAATTTAGTTGTGCACGAGATAAAGGAGGACGAGAACATGCCTATGATTCTCGGGCAAGAGTTTCTTGACACTAGTGCTGCTTTGATAGATTGCCGAAGATGAGAGATCACAATAAGGGGTACTGATGAGAAGATCACTTTTGTGATCGATAAAAAGAAAAGGAAATCTGAGTGCAACCGGGTGTTGGCCATTGAGGATGAGGACTCCGATGAAGACGATGATCAGGAGGACGAGATGGCTGCTATTGAGAGGGAGCATGGCAATGAGATGGTGAAATCGGCAACTAAGTCATCTCATTCTGAGCTTACATCTATTGACATAGCTAGAACGGTTTACACTGTTGATGCCAAGGGGCGGAGAGTCTGGACCCGACTACCTTGGTAGATTTGAGGCATCATCGAGCTACAACAATAAACAAGGCACTGGATGGAAAGTAACCCATTATTGTACTGTTTTTTTTTTCATTTTCCTTTTTTTTGTTTTTGTCTTGTTTTTAATCCTTGTTGCAAATAAAAAAAGTTTGAGTTGATGTTCTGTTTTGACCGACGTGCGGTGCATCGATCGACACATCGACCGTGGTAGGAGATCGACTTGGAAACATGGTGATCGATGACACTGTTCGAGATAGAGTTCACATCGATTGATGCCACCTGCATCAATCGATGTGCATGTCGATCCAAAAAGTCTCCGATCGCGGTTCGGGGATGAAGATAAAAAGTTTGTATCTGACACCAACAATGAGGTAAAGTTTGCAACATTAGTCTGATTTCAAACTTATTCCCTCTGTGAGTTGAATAAGTAGTTTGGGGGGAGGAAGACAAAGGTTTGAAACTATTTTCTTCTCTTTTATTTATTTATTGCTTTTAGTTGATTTAAATTTATGCCTAGGTAAATTTTTGCAAATTTTGGAATATTTGTGATTCTGTGAGGAATTTGTGAGTTATGATATAACCTTCGCTTAGATATGAGATTCAAATTGATTGATAGTTGTATGGATTGATTGCAATTGTGGTTGAGAATGCCTATGAATGTAGAATACAACACGATTTACAAACTTGACACTCGCATTAGCATGATATTTGATTGGATTTGAGGTTTACTATTGAGGAATTTTTATCCCAAGTGTGAGATTTGAACCTTATTTTTGTTTTTTAGTGTCATGCATGTTAAGTATTTCTAAAACTTGCTTTATTTCTATTTTGAGACCGGTAGCTAGTGAGCACAAGTCTAGGATATCATTTTAGGCCATCTTTGTTAGCCCATATCCCAAACACTGTTCTTTATGAAAAATTGTCCCTAGTAAGCCCTTTTGAGCCTATGTGTTATTCTTTCTTTCTCTATAAAGTTGAGAAAAAGTGATGGGATCACTCTTGTCTATAAAGCTGGGTGAACAAAAGATGGTTGGACTCAGAAAAAAATATAATGTTGTGTTTGTATCCTTATAAGCTAATTATCGAAGGGAAATTGAAATAAAAAAGAGAGAAAAATTTTAAGAGCATAAAAGAATTTGAAAAAAAAAAGAAGCCTTGGTTTGTATTGAAAAAAAACTTAGGAAATGGGTGGATGTTGATAGATAGTGGTTTTTGGTTTGTTGAGAGTGATCAACTCAATTGATTTTAAGTCACTAGCTAAGTTTTCCCCACCTTTCACAAAAAGCCTACATTAAAACCTTAAATAAAGTCCTTTCTGATCCGAGGTCTTGTGTGCACATATTTGCAGCGGAGAAACTAGAATTCTTGCAAGCCTGTGGTAGAACTTGATTTTACATGACTTGTGTGTTCTCATTAACCCTAGACACTTGTGTGAATCAGCGAAACACCTTCCATGTGAGTCTTCCATGGTTTACTGATTTTCTGATTCTTTCATAGTGTTGGTGTAATGTTCATTTTTGGTTTTGACTGTGATGGATCTTGTGAGACAATGCACTTTTCAACTGCTTGAGCTTTTGATCTATTCTTTCTATTGATTGTGGACAATCAAGTGTTTAAGTTTGGGGGGATTGTAGGCTCGTATTTCCACTCACTTATCGCATTATTTTCTTTATTATTTCATGAAAAAATTTACTTCGAGGCGAGATGCCGTTTGTAGTTGTTGAATTATTAGATTGAATGATATTCTAGTTAGGAAGCTATGAAAATGAACCCGAATCGGTATAGGTTAGCATTCTGGGTGAACCACGATCACGAACCATGTCTGATGAAAATGGAAACCCAACGCGCAAACTCGGCGCTTGTACTGCTCAAAAAGGTCGATCGTCATTTCCTTCAAAGAGCTCGGCAACTAGGAGCAGCAAAATGACAGTCGTGCTTCCGGGAGAGTGGATCGCCAAATACATACGGAGAACTCGGCGTCCCATTGCACGAACTCGGTGATCCATTGCACGAACTTGGCAGTCGACTTTTCCAATAGTAAAGTGCCGAGTTGTTATTTCCAAACCATTTCCATTTTTCTTGATTTCTTCATATCCTCTTACCTCCAGGATGCTAGAATAATATAATAAGATGCCCCAATGATTTCTAACCCGCCTAACGACGATGAATTGTGCGTAATAAACGTAAAAACATAAATAAAATAAATAGTAATACTGGTAACTTGAAAAATTATATAGACATAGTGTGGAATCCTCATCGGGCTATGAATCGTAATACTTGGATATATTAGGGCATCGACGTCGAGAGATTGATTAATTGCTATGATTTTCAATGTAAGATGATTCGATTAAAAGATTAAGATTATCATTGGGTGATGAATTGTGATTACCTGTAATATATTACTAGCATCGCTTGGGCAAAATTTTTAGATCCTTGTGATTGATGATGTATAAATATGGAATGTTCTGCCTATTTGATCTAAGTGCGCACCCGATACAAATCAGTATTGATCGATATTGTGACGATGCGAGCTAACTCATATGTTGTGTATATATATATATATATATATATATATGTTGTGGGATTTGATAATTTGATTACAATGTATTGATACAACTCAACTTGGGTGTAATTTTGTGGAATTATATCGTTTGATCGGAAGCAACGTACGATGGCTGTTATGTGTATCACAGCTTAAGACCATTAGGTCACCTATATTTGATAATATGTCTCATGTCCTTATTCACGAAATGCCACCTCGAGGATGCCCACGTGTAAGGCCAAAATCGGATATTGAGGTTTAAGTACCTCAAGCTCCAAGAAAAATTGGGGAAATTTTTGCGCAACAAAGGTTGCCTACTTTTGATGGCTTAGAAAGCCCTGAGAAGGCCGCGATATGGGTGAGAGGAATGGAGTGAATCTATTGCTTCCTCGAATGCACGGATGCAGAAAAGATGATATGTGTACCATATCAGTTGCATGGTGAAGCAGACTATTGGTGGGAAAGTAATCTTAGCACCCTCACCGAAGAGCAAGCCACTGCTATCACTTGGGAGGACTTTAAGGCGAAGCTATATGAGAGATGTATTCCTAAGACCTATAGAATTGAGAAGGAAATAGAGTTCATGAATCTGAATCAAAAACATGACACGGTCAAAGAATATGATTGTAAATTTTGTACACTGTTGCACTATGCTCCAAATCAAGTTGTTACCGATGCTAAGAAGTCCAAAAGATTCCAATCGGGACCGAGGCAAGCAATTCAAACAACCCTTGTTTGTTTGAAAGGGTTGACCTATAAAGCCGCTTTGGGAAGTGCATTAGCTGTTGAAGCAACGTTACCTAAGACTGTGAATGTACAAGTTTCCTCTAGTCAACAAACACGACCAAATAAGAGGAGATTTAAGCAAATGAAATGTCGTAACTTTAGGTTGAACCACCAACCGCGTTGGAGATCATGGCAGGAAACCAGGGATTCCAATATGGAAACCAACAGATACTGAGAGCACCACAAGCTGCAAGAGCCATTGCCCCAATAGCTAGTAACTGTAGTCAATATGTAAGAGACCATCTGGGATGAGATTGCCCAACAAGGACTACTAATTGTACGAGTGCCAGAATAATGGGCAGGATAATCGAGCTAACTATGTGCACATCCCACAGTATTAGCAAAGGAACCGAACTGGAATAGGATAGAATAGGACACCCCCACCAAGGAGAATTTTACCTCAAAGAACTAGACTAGGAACCCAACACATCAACCACCACCTCAGGCCAACCATTCGGGCAGAGCTTTCCGTCTTACACAAGGGCCTAAGAAGGATGATCCTTAGAACCTCACACATATCTGCAAGATTTTGGGCATGCCTATTGTTATCTTGTTTAATACTGAAGCTTTGCATTTATTCATTTCTAAAGCATGCGTAGAACTACTAGGATTGGAAAGTGTGAGAAAGGAAAGTACCCTAGATGTTGTAACAGTGTGTTGTAGTATGTAGATCTAAGAGATGGACGTCTTATATGGAATTTGGGTTTGTGGAAACCCTAACCCTAAGGACTCTAAGCAGTTTGCGGGCCAGTTCAGAGTTCAAATGCAATAACAAAGTGAGCCTCCCATTAATTAATCTTTCTTATGTTCAACCCATAATATAATTAAATTAGGGAACATTAATTCATGCCACAAGAGAATTAATGCTGACTTGCACAAACTTGCTTGATTCCCATATTTAAGATTCCAGACACTAATTAATTAATATAGCATATGACAATAGCTACAATTAATTAATATAATTATTCTTGAGTAATATCACTCAACCCTTTTCCATTTATGCTTGAATCATAGATTCAACCTGTAGGACTTTAGCATAAATAACTTTGTGAGCTCCTCAAGGAATGTCACCATCCTGAAACAAGTATGGTTACCTATATCCGGCATAAGCGAGTCATACCTAAATTGCCATTTCCAAAAATGAAAATATACGAGTACATGTAAGACTCTCCACGATAACAAATCAAAGTGAGGTCAATCTGAATATGCCACTTACCTGTCAATGAGGCTTCTGATTATTCCAAGTATCTGAGATCTCGGTTCATTCATATGTCAATTAGAATGTCACATCTCACTGTTGATCCTATCAATACATTAGGATGTACCACTATATCAAAGCAACCAAGATATGCCACTTATATATCACCTGATATACCGGAGCCTAAACTAACAACCTATTCCATAAACTATTTTAGCCATGATAACTGTTTTTATCTCGCTAAGTAAACTGACCCGTACGATGTTTTGTGATCTCCTACACACCTTATTGATGGATTTGTATACTTAAATCATTATGATTGGTACATTATGTACAAGGTTTTTGGTTAATATACTGGGAATCATTATTGTTGTATGTTCATCTCCTATTTGAATTAACAAACATGTATCGCAGACGCTCTTATCCTCTTATCTCATTGATAGTGGTGTTTCTATCATTGGTAATAACAGTGTGATCTGTCATGAAAAACTGATTGACTCTCTCTATATCATAAACTGTTTGCATAAATCTTTTGTGAATATTGCATCCAACTCATCTAATAATAATAATCATTTAAAGAGAAAGGTTTCTTCTAATGAGTATCAAACATATCTCTTGCACTTAAGACTCGGTCACATCAGTCTAAAAAGGATTAAGAGACTAGCAGATGATGGTGTATTGGATTCTTTCCAAATAGTACCTCATCAAGTCTGCGAATCCTGTATAGAGGGTAAGATGATAACCAGGCCTTTTAAGGCAAGTGAGTCTCGAGCAGAGGATGTGTTAGAACTGATCCACTCTGACTTATGTGGACCTAGGTCTACTCAAGCTTGTGGAGGTTATGAGTATTTCGTCACCTTTATTGACGATTACTCAAAATTTGGATATGTCTATTTGCTTCGCTACATGTCTGAATGCTTTGAGAAATTCAAAGAATTATAGACAGAAGTAGAGAAGAATCTAGGTAAGACTATCAAAACACTGCAATTGGATCATGGTGGAGAATACCTCAGTAACGAGTTCTTGTAGTATCTGTCAGATAATGGGATCACGTCCCAGTGGACTGAACCAGGAACCCCTCAACAAAATGGTGTAACAGAAAGAAGAAATATAACTCTTTTGGAAATGGTTAGGTCTATGATGAGTTATGCAAGCTTGCCAATTTCATTTTGGGGATATGCTTAGGAAACAACATCATATTTGCTTAACTTGGTACCTTCTAAATCAGTTCCAAAAATGCTTCTGGAGCTCTAGTATGGGCGAAAGCCCAGTTTAACCAGAATGAGGGTTTGGGGTTGTCCATCCTATGTGCTGACAAAGGAACCTGATAAGTTAGAAAGTAGGTGTAAGCTGATGCTGTTTGTAGGATATCCCAGGCAAACAAAAGGTGGCTACTTTTATTGTCCTGAGAATCAGAAAGTCGTTGTCAGTACAAACACGTGATTCGGAGGACGAATATGAAAGAAACCACAAATTTATGAGCTTGGAAATAATAAAGCGATTCCATCGGGAAAGCCCCGTGTACCGGTAGATTCACCTAGTACTGGTGAGGGACTACCAACACGACCACTAATGCAAGGCCTGGGACCACAGAGTACTGTGCCAACTACTGACGCAGTTCAGATGCCTCATCGCAGTGGGAGGATTGTTCGGCAACCAGAAAGGTACATGTTCATGGGAGAGTCTTCTAACTTAATCACAAAAAATGGACTGGATGATACCGACCCATGGATGTACGATGAGGTGGTATATGATAAAGACGCAGACAAATGGTGTGTCGCCATGGATTCAGAAATAGAATCTATAACGGCTATGAATGCATACCAGAAAATTGAGCTGCCAGATGACTTTCGAGCCATAGGTTACAAGTGGGTATACAAAAGAAAGAATGGAGCGAATGGGGAAATAACGACTTATAAAGCTAGGTTGGTGGCGAAGGGTTATAATCAGAAAGAGGGCATAGACTATGATGAAACCTTCTCACCGGTAGCCATGCTCAAATCCATTCAGATACTCCTTGCCATAGCAGGACATATGGACCTGGAAATCTGGCAAATAGATGTCAAAACTGCATTTCTGAACGGGTACCTTAAAGAAGGTCGTGACATCTATATGAAACAACCAGAAGGATATGTGCAGGACGACGAAGAGCATTTGGTCTGGAAGGTCAAAAAGTCCCTGTATAGACTCAAGCAAGCTTCACGGTCGTGGAACTTACGTTTTGACAAAGTGATTAAGTCCTATGGATTTTCACAATGTTTAAACCAGAGTTGTGTGTACCGTCTGTGTGTCAGTGGAAGTGTGGTGTTCCTTGCACATTATGTAGATGATATTCTCCTATTTGACAACAAAGTGGAGGTATTGTCGAACATAAAAGGGTGGTTATCTGAACAGTTCCAGATGAAGGATCTTGGAAATGCGGGGTGCATCCTTGGTATAAAAGTCTTGTGTGATCGCAAGAAAAAGATGTTAGCATTATCTCAAGCTTCATACGTGGATACTGTGATTGCTCGTTTTAGCATGCAGAAGGCCAAAAAGGGAGGTATGGCATACATCTTTCTAAGGTTCAGTGTCCGGAGACACAAAAGAAGAAATTTGAGATGAGTAAGGTGTCATATGTTTCGGCCGTTGGAAGTCTCATGTATGCAATTTTATGTACAAAGTCAGATATCTGCTTTGCCATTGACATGGTAGCGAGATATCAGTCTAACCCTGGACAAGCGCACTAGACTGAGGTAAAGCACATTCTCAAATATCTGAAAAGGACTAGAGACTATTGTCTAGTCTATCAGTGTGAAAATTGTGCCCTGTGGGTTATATAAATTCGGATTTCCAGGCTGACCAGGACGAAAAGGAGTCCACCTCTGGCAATGTGCTTACATCGGGAGATGGAGCCATATGATAGAGGAGTGCAAAGTAGAAGTTCTTTGCGAACTCCACCATGGAAGAAGAATATATTGCAGCTTCTGAAGCTTCGATAGAAGCAGTATGGTTTCGGAACTTCCTTCTGGAGTTGGACGTGATTCCTAAGTTTCCCAAGACTATCATGGTATATTGTGATAATTCTGGTGCTTGGCGAACACAAAGGAACCACAAACTCACAGAGCAAGAAAACACATTGAGAGGAAGTACCATATCAAACGAGAAATCGTTGCAAGGGGTGTTGTGCTAATAGAGAAGATTGATACAAAGGATAATCTAGCAGATCCATTCACAAAAGCTCTGCCACAGAAGGTCTACAAGGTGAATATGCGTAACCTTGGACTGAGGCTGCAGCCAGCAACGTGATGATGATGTAATAGCTAGATTAGATTAGACACTTTATACTCTGGAAAGCATTTCCATAATGCTTTGAGTATAAGTGGGTGATTGATGGATTTGTATACTTAAAGAATTATGATTGATATATTATGTACAATGTTTTTATTTAATATACTGGGAATCATTATTGTTGTATGTTCATCTCCTGTCTGAGTTAACAAACATGTATCGCAAACGCTCTTATCCTCTTATCTCGTCGATAGGTAGATCATACGGTGTGTAGTAGATCACAGAAGATCGTATGGATCGCATGACCTAGCGAGATATAAGCAATTATCACAGCTGAGACAGTCCCAGGATAGACTATCGGTATAGGCTGCAGCATACACAGTAATAAGCAACTTATCTTGGTTGCTTGGTATGCTGGTGCGTGCGGTACGCATGATAGGACCTTAGTTAAGATCGATTCTTTTATCTGATATTAAAGGAATCTTGATCTTGATGGCTTGATGGAATTCTAAGCCTAATGAAAGTACGGAGGTATACATGGATTTGTGTGTCATTTTGAGATACTAGAGTGGAGACTTCTTTTTGCACTCGTATATCTATATCTTGGGTGGTAGCAGTTTGTGTATGACTATAAGTGACTGGAACTAGGTAACCATATCCAGTATAGGATGGTGACATTCCCTGAGCAGCTCAAAAGGAACATTATGCTAAAGTCCTGCAGACCGATTAAGTTCAAACATAAGTGAAAAGGGTTGAGTGGATTGACTCAGGAATAAAAGATGTTAATTGATTTAGGAGCTTGTCAGAGCTCAAATTACTTAATGAATGTCTGTAACCATAAATATGGGAATATACCGAGCCTATGAAACCCGTTACTCATAATTAATTAATTATATTCTGAGTTTAATATGAGAATTAATTAATAGATAGCCTTCTTTGCTATTTGCATTCTGGTCCCTGGTCTGACCCATGAAAAGCTCAAGCCCATCTGAGATCAGATTTATCCTATAAATACCCCTCAGGTTCTAAGATCATAATACACCACAAGATCATAAGTTGCAAAGCAGAAGACCAGTATTTGGGAGCTGCTAGTAGGCAATTTTGCATCTGAGAGAGGGAGGAGATTCTGCTTCTTGATAGACACGGAATCCGGAGGGAATCTTCACCAGATTTTCGGATCAAAGCTAGGGATATAGATCAGAAGATCAGATCTGAAAGATCTTTCTCTTCTTTCTCTCTCTAAGTTTTTGAAATTAATTTATTAATCTAAGAGATTTAACTCCTTGTGCGCACCTAATTCAGAGTTTATGCAATCTAGGTATTCCGCATAAACCAATCTATGCATTTCAATAGGAGCATGCTAGGATTTATTATAGGCATAGCAACTTATTTTTAATATCCAATATTCAGCCTGGGTTATGGATTGACAATTCAGTTTGCCAACAATCCCTTCACGTATGATCTCCTTATCGGCTAGATAATGGAATATGGTTCTTAGCATTGCATGCTTGTTAATACAAATAGGAGTTGTCATTGTAAATCAACAATAATAATTACCAGTATATTAACCGACTGAATATACCAATCATGATATATTTTTATGTTAAAAATCCTAACATAACATGTAGTGCTTAAGATGGGAACCTCAAACTCACGGACGTGCATGGAAAGTCAAACGGACTCGAAGGTAGAATTCCACTCTAATAAGTAATCATTCTCATTTATCATTAGAAAGTATGATATTTAATACGGACAAATATGAGTTAATGCATGAGATCGTCATCGTAAGAATTCCCGAGAGGTATCAAATTATTTTATCGACTACCCGAATTAATTTTAGAGCTTATTATATTTATATTTGAAAAATTCGATGAACTATTCACTACAACAAAAGAGGTAATAGACAATGCTTATATTCATTCGTGTTGTCTATAACGGAATAGACAACGCGAAAGCGTAATTGTATAGAGAAAATAATACGCGATTATAGAAGACGTGGTCATCCACATCGTCTATATAGACATAGACGACGCGAGTAAAATACATTGTCTATATGAATATGGACGACGTGGATGACCGCATCGTCTATATTTTTATAATTTTTGGGGATAGACGCCGCGCCGTCTCTGTTTTTATAATTTTCGGGTATAGAAGACGCTGCTGGCTGCATCGTCTCTATTTTTTTTTATTTTGACCTATTCTCTCGCCAACATCGCCGCCTGTAATTCACTCGGCTGCTCTCAAAACTGTGCAGGCCGATCGAGTCCGTCCTCCATCGCATCGATTACTTCGTTGATATCGGTATTGTCGTCGATCAGCCGGTGCCGGAGGTTAGAGATTTCTGGTTGGGGATGCTGCCTTCCCTGTGACCAACATCGCAGTCTGTAATTGCTCTCTAAACTGCCGCCGATCAAGTCCGTCCTCCATCAAGTAAATACTAACGGGTCTACATGTTCTTCGTAAATAGGCGTGCTGACAAACTTCCCTCTTTTTTTTTTCTGTATTATTTATATGTTTTTACACACTTTTTGTTCTTGGGAGATGGAATTTGCGAGACAACGATTCTTATGTTCCATTTGTCAACTTCTTAAACCTATATTTTAGATCGGTTTACATCCTGATTCTTGCTCAGGAAATGTTGGGTTCCTGATTTTGCCTTTAGAAATGCTTCTACATATGTATGCACTATCATAGATTTTAGTGTGTATTCAGGAATTTGCAATGTAGGGATGTGTTGAAACTTAAAAGGCACCGTGTGATTAATCTATTGACCACAGTGAAAAGGAAAAGCCAAGTTTAGGGATGCCACTAGATCAAGCTGTTTTTTAATGTTTTACCCTTTTCCTGCCAATTGAGCCCAGTTTTGATAACACTAAGGCTTGTTCTTGAGTGTAGAGGTTTGAGATCAGCAGCTAATCTTGAATTTTCAAGCATACTGTGCTCTTGTTAGTCGAGGTCATCTCTATTTACAATTTAGTAGTAAAAGTGGAGCCCTGACTACAGATAAAGATGTAAGAGAAAAGTTTTTTACTTCTTAAAGTAGATACGAGTATATTTTCACTGTTTCTAGTCCCCACATAACTTTTACTACATTGCAAGACAAAACTATTTACCTTAGTTGAGAAAAAGCATTGATGACTCAGATGAGAAATAGCATTTTTGTTAAGCATAGATATTTACTTGAAATTGATGATGTTTGATATTTCAGCAACCCTTTTCAAAGAAGGGGGGCGGAAAGTAAACACCTTTTTCACCACAATTGATATAAAGTGGCAAATATGGGCACCTAGAGTTTAGATTAGTTACATCGCCACATTAAATAATGTTTGAACAAACAAGCACATAAGATCAATCATCATACCCATTTAAATGATGTGACCAGAACTATAATAATGCTTGCAATTTGAATCCCCTAGGTGGTTGCAACAATAAACCCATACACCCAACTTTTACACCGTCACGTCAGCGCCACATCAAAAGTTAAAACCTACCAATTTTTTAAAACCTATTCCTACAACAATAAACCCACTACACAACTTTAACATGGACCCACATATAAATCCACTTAAACACACACACACACACACACATATATATATATATATATATATATAGATATATATAAATATTAAATAGATTTTTATTTATAAAATTAATTTACATACTCATTTTTCGAAAGTAATTAATTACAAAATAAATCGCGTATTGTATTCGCAAATTACATATTTTAATTTTATTATTTATATAAAAAGTGGTACATAATAAAATATAATCACTTAAAATAATACAAGTTTAAAACAATGAACAAGAAAAATTAAATTACGATAACATCACACTATTACATGAAAAAAAAAAATCAAATGACAACATTGCAACTACATGGTAAAAAATGTTCTAAGAACTTTCATAATTGGCCCATATGTGTTCAACCAAATCTGCCCGGAGCTGATGGTGTGTATCTTTATCATGTAGTTCTTTGAAATTATGAAGATAAGCTTGAAATTCTTGAGTAGAACCCAAATTTATTATTCCGGATGGAGGCGTGTCTTTATCGGACCAACTGATAGATGCATCTCCTTCATCCTCTATGATCATGTTGTGCAAAATTATGCATGTATAAATAATATTTCTCAAGTCTTCTTTGTAATAACACCGTGCAGGACCTCTAACAATCGCCCAACGAGCTTGAAGCACTCCAAACGCACGTTCCACATCTTTTCTTGCGGCTTCTTGCCTCTCCTTAAATTTCTTGCGTTTGGGATCCATAGGACATGGAAAACTTTTGACAAATGAAGCCCATTCTGGATAGATACCATCTGTCAAATAGTATCCATTACGATACGATGTGCCATTCACCGTAAATGTAACTTGTGGCGCATTTCCCTGCAATACTGCATTGAATAAAGGTGATCCATTAAGAACATTTATATCATTATTCGAACCTGCACATCCAAAAAATGCATGCCATATCCACAAGTCTGCAGACGCAACCGCTTCAAGAATTATTGTCGGGACACCATAATCCCCCCGGGTATATTGGCCTTTCCAAGCAACAGGGCAATTCCTCCATTCCCAATGCATGCAGTCAAGACTCCCTAACATTCCAGGGAATCCATGCCTCTGCTCATGCATTTGAAGCAAACGTTGAGTATCTCCAGCTGTTGGCCTTCTCAAGTATTGATCTCCAAACACGTTGATAACAGATTGACAGAAGTTGAGAAGACAATCCAATGCGGTTCTCTCACCCATTCGTATATACTCATCAAGTGAGTCAGCTGGAGTAGCATATGCCAACTGACGTATGGCTGCTGTGCACTTTTGAAGAGGTGATAATCCATTCCTTCCCGTAGCGTCTTGCCTCAATTTGAAATAATCAGAGTGATTTTCCAAACCATTGACTATGCGAAGAAATAAATCTCTTCGCATTCAAAATCTACGGCAAAATATTTCAGCACCAAATGTTGGATTCTCGGAAAAGTAATCACATACAAGACGATCATGCCCCTTCTCACGTTCTCGATCCCTATATTTTCTTCGATGTGCTTTTCTTGAAGACCTTTGAGATGCTTCGAGCTCGTCCTCCTCAAGTATGGCAAGCATCTCTTGATCTATCTCATCATCTGACACCAATTCTCGTATAAGATTTTTTTCCATCACAAAAATCTCATCATCACTTGGAATGTCAGACATATTTCGGTGGATAATTGATAGGTAGTGTTTCACTAATTGAGAGAATTGAGAGAATGAAAATTGAGAGAATGAAAGTGTTTTGGTGGTGGTGGTGTTGATATATATAAATAAACCTACAACGGCTAGTTTGCAACGGCTAGTTTTCCAACAGCTAGTTTTGCAACGGCTAGTTT